>JASDQU010435382.1:91729-103315 GCA_032191745.1 Picea mariana
AGGTGGTGAGGATATGTTTATCACATTAGGATGACGAGGTTATGTTCATCAGATTGCAACAATGTGGTTATTTTCATCACATTGTGATGACGAGGTTATGTTCGTCACATTGTGACAATATGGTTATGGCCAGTCATGCTCGTCACATTGCGACAATATGATTACATTCATCAAATTGTGATAATATGGTTATGACAAGACATGCTCGTCACATTATGAAAAATATTTTTATGGCCACTCATGTTCTTCACATTGCGATAATATCGTTGTGTTCGTCACATTGTGACAATATGGTTATGGCCAACCATGTTCAACCATTGTCAACCATGTTCCCATTGTCAACCATGGTCAACCATAGTCAACCATGGTCATGGTCAATCAAGGTCAACCATATTTATGTTCGTCACATCGTATGTTCAATGTATAAGGCTAGGTTCGTAACATTGCAACAATATGGTTATGTTCGTCACATCGTATGTTCAGCGTATAAGGCTAGGGTCATCACATCGTATGTTCTATGTATAAGGCTAGGTTCGTCAGATTGCGACAATATGGTTATGTTTGTCACATTGCAAGGGAGGGGATAAGTTCGCCATATTATGACGACAAGATATTTGCATCACAATATGATGACATGATATTTGCATCACATTGCAATGATGGGGATACGTTCATCACATTGAAATGACAATATATTGTTTGTCACATATTGTCGATGACAGGGATATTGCGACAAGGGGTTTATGTTCATCACATTACAATGACATGTCATTTAAGTAAAAAGTGGCAATGTGATGAACAAAAATGTCGTATGTTCATCATATGTCGAATGGATATGTGATGGAAACAAATGTCGTATGTTCATCACATAGCGATGACATGATATTTATTTTGACAATGGGGTGATGCTCATCACATTGCAACAATATGGTTATGGCCAATCATGTTCATCAGATTGCGACAATATGGTTATGTTTGTCACATTGTGATCATGTGGTTATGGCCATTCATGTTCGTCACATTGCGACAATATCGTTATGTTCGTCACATTGCGATAATGTGGTTATGGAAAGTCATGCTCATGGCATTGCAACAATATGGTTATGTTCGTCATAGTGCGACAATATGGTTATGTCAACTCATGTTCATCACATTGTGAAAATATGGTTATGTCCGTTAAATTGCGAAACTCGACGCAATGTTTGTCAAATTGAAAGACTCAACACTATGTTCATCACATTATAACAAAAAATCGTTTAATGAGTTATAGTTATTATAAGAGCATTGATAACAAATCATATGGATCTTTGTATATGATGAGTTATATTGTTCTAAGGACATTGTAACAAATCTACTTGATTTATACATTATAGATGATAATTTATATTTGTCCTGAGAACATTTAAAGGAAATCAACTTGTTTTACGAGTTGCAGATGACAATTTATACTAATTCTAAAGACATTGATAGAAAATCAACTTGAAATTTGATGATGATTTATTATTGTTATAAGGATTTATTATTGTTACAAGTTTCCTACCCATAGAAACCTTTCATTCAAATGCATATTAAACCATTAAAGTAAAGAGGAGTGTTATGGTAATTTATAACTATATAAACTATATTTATGTCGAAAGCATATTTAGTGTGAGGTTTTGTAGAAAACCTGCCAACTGGTTGATAGGTTTTCTAAAACCACATTTTTTTGGTCTTTTCACTTTAAAAACCGTCTACACATAAATCAATAAAACCACCTGCACAAATTAAATGGTTTTTGACTTCTGTGACTGTGCTTTAAATGTATAGGTATAGTTGATGGGTCGATCCGTGCATATTAATGGCGGTCGTGCAGGGGCTTCATTCTTTGAGGTCACCGCCTCTGCATCTGCTGCATCGCCTTCTTCACCTGCCTTCCACACCCAACAACTGTCACGATGGTATATCAGCGAATTAGCTGGTTATTTCTTTTTCTCTGGCGTTACAGGAGCCGTAGGATTGTGTTATGTGTTTTGTATCGTTTTCCCGGGCGACCTGCAAAGACTTGTTTGGATTTTCGTGGGACCAAGGGGAAACAATAATACTTTGTTCAATCCATCTTTTCTCTACTTTGTTGACTCAACGAGATGTCAGAGAATTAATGGCCTTTACCCAACAAGGTGATTTACCCAGCGAACTGTATCATTCTTATTCCCCAGAGCTAATCCTACTAACAGAGACAAAGGGGATTCAGATTTCGTTGATGTGTTGTTGTCACTGCAGGGAACTAAGAAGCTTACCAGCAGTGATATGGTGGTCGTTCTCTGGGTATGCCCACAGATTTTGCTTCAGTATTGAGTATTGGTTTTACTTCAATTTTAATCTAACTTCATTTTGTTTCACTTGAGTATGTTTCAAATCATTCCTGGATTTGTGTCTTTAAAGTATTGGTTATATTATTGCAGACTGCACATACATTATGTACACACACACACTTACACTATCAGGTCCATTGAATATGGATATTAGCATAGACCCAACTAAAATCAGGGGTTAAATATGCACCGCCAAGTTACAAAGCTCCAGGATGTTTATCCAGAGTTCAAATAACTGGCCCACATCTTAAACACTGGAATTTAAAAACCTAGAGCTTCGAGAACTAGAGGTGCATATCGAATTAGGTGGGTTTTTAGAGGGTGAAATAATGAGTAGGGCCCAAAGAAACGATTCGACTGTGTGCAGGCAAATAATTGTTTCACCCAGCGATGGTGTGGATGCATTTTATTTAGTCCAGATCACAACAATTAAAAAAGGTGTTTTGTTGGCCTCCACTCTCAGGCAACGATTTGATCCATCCAACGTTATTTTGCTGGGAGTAAAGGGAGAAAATGCACGATTCCCTAGAGCCAATTCTCAATGCTTGGCAAGGCTTGTTACAGAAGCAGTTTTGGCTGGAGAGCTGTCTCTCATGTCTGCTTTGGATGTGGGCCAACTTTTCAAGAGCCATATGAAGTACAACAAATCAAACCAAGATATCAAAGTGACCTGAACCCAAGATTGTATATGAAAACAAGGATGTCGATCTACGTTGTCCACTTCATAGCTACTCATTTTTCTATATCTATGGTGTCTGAAATGCTCAACCTCTCACGCATCAAGGACTTCAGCTAGATTCGCGAATGGGCCATAGACCAGCTCATTCAGCGGCTGGATGCCGAGACACGAGACTACCGGGGAAGCGTGCATGTCTTGGCTTCAGTAACGGAAATAGTTAACTGGCTGTAGCATTCAAGCTGTGTAATTTCAGATAGATTTGTTCTTTCTCACTGGCTGACTTCAATTTTTTTTTAATTAATAATTAAAAAAAGGGATATAATTTTTAAAACATAGGTGAAAACATTCATTTTTACATTTTTATGGACTTTGAAGAAATATTTGCATGTTGTGTTATATAATTTTTGAACAAACTTTACACTTTCATATTTTAATAATTCACAAAAGACGTGCATAAAAATTATAAGAAAAATTTAGCTGTTGGATATTTGCTGTATATTTCTACTTGAAAAAATAGTTTTGCTAAATGACATTAATAATATAATTGTTTTTTTAACAATGACAATTGTGAAAGTGGGTAGGCTGTCCAATGGGGGATTAGATAATTTGGTGTTTTTAGGGTTAACCAATGTGTCTAGACAAAGAGGTTCAACTATTCCTTCCCTTCTAGATTAATTAAAATCAAGAGGTTCAGCTATTCCTTCCCTTCTAGATTAATTAAAATCAAGTCATGTACTCGTCGATGACAATTGCGCTTCCTGGCATTTTTATTTGGGGAAATCTCTAAGGGATTATTGCCATGAATCCATAGCTCTTAGTTATTTGGTTTCTTAATGTAATGAGTGTATGCTGCATACTGCAGTGAAAGTAATACGCTTTATTTTGTGATGGGTTCCAACACCGAAATCGCTGACTATTATTATTATGAGTTGTCCTCTACTACAAGAAAAATAGTGAAAACCAGTCAATTGGGTTTAGGTTTAGTTTGGATGGTTGTGAGTAATGTTGTTATCCTCCCCATTCGGGTTCAAATCCCATAATGACATGAATAAAAAGTTCATAATGAGTATGTTGTAATGGCTTCGAGCCTATTTGTACTGGAAAGTTGTCTTTGATTTAAAATTGAATAGCAAGGCAACTACACATATATATTTTTTGGCAGAATTGTCTGTTGTAGTTTCAAGACAATACTTTTGATAAGTTTCGGCTCATGGAAAGAGGTTCAACCCAAAAATATTATGGACCATGTCTTCACAATTATAGATAGAGTTATGGCCTATGGTCATAAACTGCAATTAAATTTTGTAATGCCTCAATTTATTTTGGGTGTTTGGAAATACAATTCAAAGCTCTGTTTACGGTCAGGGCTGAATTAGATGACAAACAGATACACAAATTGAGATTGAAGTCAGGATGTTCTTCCACATTCCAAGCTATGAGCTTGATAGGCAAACTTTCCAATCGGTGGTGTTGGAACAAGTCTGTTATCTCTAGTGTTGTAGGGTTCTGGAATGCCAAAATTTCGTGGTCAGTAGCAGGCAGAGAGACGTGGGTATTATTGAGTTGACTAAGGGGACGATGGGTCTAGCAGTCGATTCCCTTGCTCAAAAATTTTCTTTTCATGTGGGTGTTCCAGTAATTCTTTATCCCATTGACCATTCGCCCTGGAAATCTCCACGCAATAAGATCCCACCTATACAGTTTCACGCACTGATTAATATCAGTTCGATCCATAACTAGAACTTCAAAAGTGATATTTTCATGACAAATCCAGGTTTAATATGTCTGTATAGATAAGGGAATCCATCGGAGCCTGCATCTCTTTCCGCATCTTAGCATCCCTACTATCAGAAGATCAAGAAACATTACATATAATCTTTGAAATCAATTTACAATGAGCTATTGATTCCATTGAAAAAGAAGAGCACATGCAAGCAACCTGTGACCTTGGAAAGAGAATGCCAAACCCCTTTATCCATCGGAGCCTGCAACTCTTTCTGCATCTCAGCAGCCCTACAATTGGAAGATTAAGAAACCTTGCATATAATCTCTTAAATCAATTTACAAGCAGCTATTGATTCCATTGAAAGAGCACATGCAAGAAACCTGCGACCGTGGAAGAGAACGCCAACTCCCTTCCCTGTGGGCTCGAAGGTGAGCGATGAGGCGATCATCTTAGTGTTTAGTCCATTGAAAGAGCACATGAAAACAACCTGTGGCCTTGGAAGAGAATGCAAACTCCCTTCCCCATGGGCTCAAAGGTGAGAGATGAGGCGATCGTCTTCTTGTTTAGTCCATGCCCCTTTGTTAGTCTAAGATTTCTCACAACACATAGATCTCCCCATCTTTTCACGGAGAGAAGTATAATGAAGATGCAAAGGGCCAGAACCGATGACCACTGTCAATGGAATACACAACCTTCATGGTGACCATAATGATCCTTCTCATAGACACTGCTTGTGCGCGATGATGTGCAACTCCTGCAACACTTAACAGGCACTCGGTGACGATTTGGGTGTGTTTTCAGTTGCATTTGTTTTACTTCGTCGGGCTTCAAAAATATTCAAAGAGGGTTCAACAATCATCTCATTAGATATTGAGTTAATGTGGAATCTTTATATCTGTTGATTCCTATCATGGGTTTTAGCTCGCTTTTTTTAAGTTTAGTCTTATATATATCTGCTAATTCTTTTTTTTTGGTTTCAGATTTATTTATTTTTAAATGTTTAATGGGATGGAAGCCATGGAAATGGTTGCGTCTTCTGTACTTGATTGATGAGCATAGTTGCTTGGTCTTTATGCATAAATATATCACATCATTGAATTTCTTCTTGATCTTGTCATATTAGTAGATCCATTGAATTCATAAGCAGATAAACCTTGATAATCAAAAAATTGTGAGTAGCCAATGTAGATCTCCCAAGACAAAACCAGAATGTTGCTACCTAATAAGCATGGCTTAGCTCAAAAAAAAAGAAGGGAAACTACTTAAGACCTATTTATAAAGTAGTGGAATACACTACTTCCTATAAGTGTGGCTTAGCTGAAAACAAAAAAGGAAACTACTTAAGACCTATTTATAAAGTAATGGAATGCTTCCATCTTCCTTGGCTTTTCAATTTCAAAATTTCTTTAGGTTTACATATGCTTCTAACTGGTCTCATCTGAGATACTCTTCCCAAACCTCCAACAAACGAGGCTTACAGATTTCCTCAAAGTTTCTACCAATTGTTAGTATCAAATGAATGAACAATCAATGAGATCTGGAAAATGTAAATCGTATCACATGTACAAAGATCAGTTGGAACCTAAATAAATTGGCTTTGGTCAGGGGTAATATTCTGTGCATGGGGTTTACTTCATTCTTAAAGAAACTTTCGAGTTAACTTGTTAGCTATGTCTCTCAATCTGATGAGTTCTTCATGGTCGACGAACTATTAACTTGTCCCTAAAAAGGATCTATATTCCGATGAAGGTACCAAAGAAAATGGTGTATTCAGCAGCAACCCATACCAAAAAGTCCCTCGACAACTTTACCCCTCCACATAACATGTTTAACCATTTGGAAAAAAACACACAAGGACCATCTATAAAATATGAATGGTGCAACCTGTCCTTCACTATTAAAACTAATAAGAAGATTTATAAAATGGAGAAGTATATAAAGTGTCCTACCAAAAGTAGAATGTTGCCTTTCCTTTGAAAGGAAACTCAATTTACCCACTTCTATGACAAATGAGATGGCTTTAGGTCATTGCATTTTACAAATTCTACCCTTTCCAATTCTTAGAACAATATCACTATAACAAAGAGATGATACAAAAATAGCTTTTATTTCAATTATTAAATAAACTTTGTTTTATTTTGAGACTACCATATCAAAAATCTGAGTCTTTTTTCAATCATGTGTGTGAAGTTCTATTGCACTTTCTATCCTGAAATTCCTTATATGCATGGACTCAACCAACATGAATTGCCTCTCCATGATAGGAATTGGTGCTTTCTTTTATTCATGCAAGCGAGAGAATACATCACATGCTGCAACCCCTTCTTCTACATACTTACTAACATCAAGGAAATGAAAGAGAAGAAATTGAACAAATTTTGCTTCACAAGGTAACATCACAACCATGCCATACTTTTGGCACCTTGAACCCTGTACATATTGTTGTCATAATGTGAATACCCATTGCATGGATTGAATCTTTTGTGTACATGGAAGTGTGCTGGACTGTAGACCTCACTTTGAGCTTCAACTACCAAAAACCATCCTGGGAAACTACTCAGCAGGAATAGTCCAGGGAACCCGAGTGAAGGATGATATATCCTTCTAGGATATGGCACGCTTAATATCATAAAAAATAGAGAAGGAAATCAGCTAAAACCAACAATATGCATGATGTCCAAATCTTTTCTTGTTGTTTCATATACGCCCATCAAGATTTTGTTATCTCAACATCTCATCCAACCAGAGTGAGAGAACCCAAATCCACTCCAAAACCAACAGTACACATGATGTCCAAAGCAAAGAGAATGAGTATCGAGATTTACAAGCAGTTTGTAGTGAATGGATTTATTGATTATGGCAAAGAATCATGAACACCTTTTGTTGGCCTTGGTTATTAATAATGAGAATAGGAGTCATGTGGCTACATCCAATTATCCTTAGGTAATTATTATAAATCCTAATTAAGTAAGGTGCTTACATTCCATGTTCCCCAATGTATGTGCTTAAACAAGACTTGAACTTGGTTCTTTGTACTTGTGAATATGAATCCACACCAAAATATCAAACCCGGGTCTCCTATGAGGTAGTCACATACACTAAATCCATTACATTCAATATACCCAGATGCATGAATCTAACCATGCCAACTTGATATTTGTACTCACCATCATATGCAAGAAACCCAAATGCACGAATCTAACTATGCCAACTTGATATGGGCACTCCTAAAATTTTGTGAATATCCGTGTTGGTATCAAGAAACTTTGAAAATAGTATAGCATGTAAGGGAATTTTTCCTTGCTAAGGAAAGTGAGTTTATTTTCCATCTTATTTTGTGCACAAGGCAATCCAACAGTGCGATGGAAAATCTGCCTAAAAGACCCAACACAGATTTTCTCTCTCAAGAATTAAAACTATAGTCTGTGATGAGCATACAACAATAAAGTATGAGTGGATCACTCTTCCAACATTTCTAAAAATAACAGTCCTCTCACAATTCATAAGATACCATGTTATAATCAAAACTGTAATGAGTTTTCTCCATGATGACTATATGCATATCAAACTCGTTTCTATCAATTGATTGACAACACCTTTGAAGAATTAAGAATGGAATCACATTTGCTTCATTTCTAAACATACACAAATATAATACTACCTAATGAACATCGAAATAATTAAGACTTTATTATTTTATAATTGGCTCATTTTAAATTATTAAATAAAGTAATGTACATTAAACTTTCCTTGTGATATTACATGTACATAATGAAAATATGCATGAAGTGAATGATCAAATTCTTTTTGGCTTCAAATATGCCATGTTATACAACTCACAATTTAGGAAAGCACACAAACAATAAGTTCAAAATATGAGAGAAGCAAATTTCTTTATATCAAAACACAAAAAATCATACTTTGTAATGATAAAATATTTTTATTATTAATAATTATATATAATTAAAATATAAAATTTATTTTACAACATTATTATTATTAATAATCCAAATTAATTTCTACTAAATAATTAAAATTTATTTTTATCAAAAGATAATAACACTGTTATATTTAATTAATGTAAAATTAAATATATTTAAAATTTTTAAATATTAAATTATTTATAATCAAAACCCTAATAACCTACACCTGCACAATCAATTGAAACGCCACATAAAGCTTTGTTCACATCCACGAGGAGGGGAGGTTGGAAGTTCATACGCCCACACTTCACTTCACATCGACGAGGAGGGGAGGTTGGAAGTTCATACGCCCACACTTCACTTCACATCCACGAGGAGGGAAGGGGAGGGGAGGGGACGGGAGGTGGGAAGTTGAAAGCATCCGCCCTCGTAAAAAATGATGGCACGCTGCCACATCCATCTAGTAATAATAATTTCTGTTGTTATTTCTTAATCATTGAATGTGATAATTTGGTGGTGAGCAAATAATTTTTTAATCTTATTTAGTAAATGTGAAAAAGTAATCACATAAATTTACATCTTTATAAATGAATTGAAGTTAATTTATCAAAATTTCATTCATTGATTAGAAAGGACAACAAAGAATATGCCAACATCTTTAATTACCAACTCTAAAATTGAAATTTATAATTAAAAAATTAATTAATCTACAAATTAATTAATCCTAATGACGAAATATGATAAATACATTGAGTCGGGCTCAATAAAACCCCTCAATACCTCATGATCTCACTGTCACCCCAAACTGGCTACTCTTACAATACCTCATGATCTCACTGTCACCCCAAACTGGCTACTCTTACAGGCATCCCAATCTGTAACATAAACAAGTCCAAAAATGAGGACATTACACACATGATTTGGTTGCTTACATGGTCGATTACGTTCCTTGATAACTCATTAGGTTCACTTGTCCGTCCATCCACTTATGTGACACATGATCAGGTTGCTTACATGGTTGGGATCTAGGTCATCTAGATTTATTTTATTAATTACAAGTTTGTGCTTCTCGCTAATGCAGATATCTAAATCTTAGTGACATCACCTTCCAAGTAAAATATTAGGTCTCCCTAAACTTGATAATGAAAACCATCCATTAATATCTTAAACGATTTCAAGATAACAAACCTTTAAATGACTTTATATTGTTATATATTATTATTAAATGTATATCAATCAACTTATATTATTATTAAATGTATATCAATCAACTTATCTTATTATAACATTACTTGATATCAATGAGTGTATCTTATCTCAAAAAATACTATTATTGTATAATGAAAACCATCCCTTCAAACCTTTAAATGGCTTTATATTGTTATATATTATTATTAAATGTCAACATGTAAGGGTCGCCGCTAGAACAATTTTTTTCATCAAATAATAGCATAATAGTTTTGAGTACGAAATACTTTTTTTTTTTCTAGATGTGAAAACTTGAATTTGGTTATTTAAAGTTAATATAGCCAATATTTTGAGTGGAAAGAACTCCAAGAAAAGAATGGTATTAGAAAAAGCCAGAAATGATGCCATAACATACTGCATCTTTTTGGTTTGTGCAATGTGTGTCCTTGAGTGAACTGTAGACCATAAATTCTACCGGCATGCTATTGTGATAAAAAGATAGAATATAAACTGTGCTAGTTTCTGCAATTTTTCCATGCCCAATTGTCCAAAGTTCATAAATTCTACCTGCATGTTATTGTGATTAAACGATAGAATATAAACTGGGCTAGTTCTGCAAACTTTCCATGCCCAATTATCCAATGCTCATAGGACAACTGAAAGGTATCTAATGTTCATATCTCAATGGAGAGTTCTGGTCTGGATGTGCTCAGTATACAATATACCAGATTTTCTACCTTCAGTATCTCAGATCCATGATGCATGCAAATCTCTAAGGCTGGAAGATCATTAGGAGTTACAGTTTTGCACGTGATTGAGTATTGTAACTCTTGCACATTGTCACTAAGAGTCCATCTGTACAGCATGAAGGAGATATTAAGCGTGGAGAATAGCAACTCTAGCACATTGACACTAAGAGTCCATCTGTACGGCATGAAGGAGGTACTGAGCATCATGAAGACGAGCACTTATATCTTCGTTCAATGAGTCTACTGTGCGAAGTAACTGTATCTCCTCTTGCCATTCATCCATTTGCTTTTGATGTATTCTGCATTCTCTCAGTTAAGAAGAACATGAAAGGAAAATAGCAAAAGAAGTAAAAAAAGAAAGGAGAAAGGCCATATGCATACCCCTAAGAATTTTCTTTTCTATGTTGATTTGATCACGTATTCTTGGACTATTGTTGATCTAAGTATGCTAGCAAGAAACAGGTCTAGATTGAAATCTCTACTTTTCATTCAGAACTAAAAATCACGCCTTACTCAAAACTACAGTATCTTTGGAAAATTACTCTGTTATAGTTGATACATGCAATGTCCTAAAAAATTAAAAAACTTATCATTCATTTCCAACTTTTAGTTGAAGTTCTATTAAATACACATGAACTATAGATCATAGAAAGTTCTGGAGACACATACATGTTAAATCGGCCTGAAACAGGATTTGGACTTGTACCAACTCGGATTCAACTTTTTCAACGGGCAATGGAGCTACAGAAATGCTGGAAAATTAAGAGGATGTGTTGAAAAATGCGTGCAGGTATAGCCTTACTTCACCAGTAGTGACCAGTTTATAGGAGAGGATACAGGATTATGCGCTCCTCAAATTCATTTGACATTCCCACGAAGAAATTTTTCCCTGCCTCCAGAAGTCCAGACACCTGCAAATTGTATACTAATCACTAATTTAGCTAGACCTACTTTATGAAACCTCATAGGA
>JASDQU010435382.1:104443-114686 GCA_032191745.1 Picea mariana
AGTTAACCATTGAGCAGTTTTAATCCAGGATATGCAGCCAAAGCCTGTTTTTGGATTGGCAAAGCAAAGACACATAGTATGCCTTTTCAGACATATTTGGCATAGGGAGAGTTTGAATGTTGAATGTCAAATATGTTAAAGAACATATTATTAAAAGAAAGAAATTTTATTAATGTTTACTAATGAATAGATCAGGTTAATGATACATAATAGATAGATATATTTATTTTATTAAATAGTCCATAGCTATATGAAACAATAATGTGAGAACACCTAAAAGCAAATAACAAAACAGAGGGAGAAAGTCAGATAAATAGTGTGTATAGGAAGAGAGGAATAACAAGCACTCTTGCATTAGAGAAGGAGGCTGATCGAATCAAAGGAAAAAAAATGATTAAATCCTAATCCGCATCCGATTCAGAGGAGAAGGCTGCATTACTATTTCAAATGTTTGCAAATATAATTTGGAGGATATTTTCAAGTATAGTTTCTAATATTATTTAAAACACTAAAATATTATCACAAAGGGCACTTTTTATGCAAGGTTGGAATTCTCTTTTATCTAGTTTTGGACAACAAAAATTGTTGTAAGACTCTTAGCATTACTTCTTACTGCAAAAAGACATTGATATTTGGCTTGACCATGTATATCTGCAAAAAGACATTGATATTTGGCTTGACCATGTATATCTGCTTGTAGTGTTGGGACGCTGAAATATGCATGATACTATCATTGTGTTTGAAATTCCGAAACCAAAGTTTAAGAGCTGACAATAAGATAGCAAACCTGCTGAGTAAAACGCTCCATTTTCTCTCGAATTTGCTGGATGTTTGCTTCCATGGCCTCAGATGCAACAATTTCTTCTCCCTGGCTGTCTTTTGCACTCTCATCTTCGTTATGTCTATCTTCTTCTGTTGCTGTCTGAAACTGTTCACTGTCTCCACCACAATCCTCTTGCTCTGCTGTGTTGTTATCATCACATTTTTCTTTATCTGATGTTAATTTAGAGTCCACTTCAAACTCATTGTTGGCAACCTAGGTTAGTTTAAGAAGGCAAGTTTAATTATAAAAATGAATGATTTCAGCTACAAAATATAGTATCAAAGGTAGTTAGTTACATTTAAATAAGACAAGGGTAGGCTAGCCTACTGCTGCGTTGATGCTTATCTAATAGACTGATCTAAACGTGGTCTGATATGCACCTCGAGCTTGCTAAGCTCGAGGTTGTAATCTTTGAGTTGCAATATTTTATAAGGGATTCAAATGTCTGAATTCGAGATATACTATCCTCAAGCTTTTCATTGGGAAGTGCATATCAAAGCCTGACTTAGATGGGTCTGGGCTACTATATCTCTGTACAATTTAAAATAACTCACTGGCCTCCTGCGCTTTCTTATTGTATCTACAACAGAGGTTGGAGATTGACTCCTAGTATGCTTGTCATCCCCCATCTCACAAAAAGTCCTGCTTTGCAATTTCTGCAACAAGGAATTACAATACTGGTCAAGTTTCCCTATCTTAGGAGATGAATGACCAAGATCCATAAAATCGATTCACACATATTTCCACTGATCATCAATGCAATAAGAAACCGGTAATCAAAACATCATAATACTAAATCAATCACGCCGAGGTGATTGAAAAGAGACACGCGGTATGCAGTATCCTACAGTGATTCAAGTTTTTTATTAAATATCGCGACGTGAAAATGCTCGGTAACATGTGGAACCAGAAAATAATACATATATTAAAGTAATTATGTGCTCCTATCAGTATAACGGAATCTTTGTTTCCTGACTATTTGTCCGAGGTTCTATTTCTTGATTCTTTCCAAGAGCGCCCAACACCAAATTAACGAATAAGTAAAAGTTTTTGGACTTAAAGGGAATTCAAGTTCAACTAATCTTTAAATTATTTTTAATAAAATTATGTAGATATTTTTCTTCTGAAAAAAGAATGGAATATGATATCTATTGTTGCGAATTTCAGTTTTCAACCGTATTGCAGAAATTTTGATTTTCTTAGTGCGATAATTTGTACAGTTTGTCTGTTGGAAAGTCTGGCTTCTAACGAAATGCTAAGAGTTGCTTGCAAAGGTCTTTGTTGATCTTAATGCAGAGGACAAAATTACGATTTCGGTTGCAGAATATATTCATTCATAAATTCTAAGCCGGAATCCGCAGTATGCACTTTTTTCTTTTCGTTCAAACAGCTCAAAATATATTCTGTAAGCTTTTAGAATTTGAAAATAAACAGACAGGCGTTCAATGTTGCGAAGTTCTAAAGCCTATTAAAGGATATTACTTGTTAGAAAAGACTCTTAAGGCATACTGATATCTAGATAGGTTTTTGTGACCATCGAATTTCACTAATTCGACGAAAGAGTTCAAAATCAGTGTTTTAAAAAACAACAACAATGAAATCAACGAAACTTTTGCATTCTTCCTTACAAAGAACCTGCAAAAGCTTTAGTCGCGAAATAAATTAGTTCAAACTACTAAAAATTTAACGGAAAATATGACTCCACTCCTCATGCCTTTAATGCAAAAAGAATAAAGATTTTAATCCTGTAACTCAAAATCCTTTAAAAAAAATCAATGATATAACAGAATCCGTTGCATAATTCCTTGGAAAGATTATAAAAAAGTTTTAATCCGGAAATTAGTTCAAACTATGGACATTTGAACGGGAAAGATCCATTTCATTTATCACGCCTTTAAATACGAAAAGAATAAAATCTCTAACCGCGTCTTTCATATATATATATATATATATAATTCAGTTTATACATAAAATACACGGGTTCATAACATTCAGTGAAACAATGCAAATTTACTAACTAATAAAAATCTTCAAAATCTGAAAAAATAAGTGCATATAGCTAATTATATGGCGCAAAAGTCGTTTATCTTTAAATCAAATCCGGGAACATCAAAGAGAGAGAAAAATCCGACTGACCTGGATAAAGGTCAAAATCTTTAGTGCATGAACCGTTGAAATCTATACATCGGGAGAATTTTATAGTTTATTGTTACAGTCAAAAGTTCGCAAACAAAAATACGTCAGCAAAACTGCAAATGATAAAATTCTGCAAAGAACAAAGCTATACGATCTCTGCAAAACCTGAAAATATTAAAACTTCTAAATCTTACAAAACTCCAGATCTTTTGATTGATCTCTGGCAAATGGTGACAACATTACTCTGCAAATTTGCTTAGTTAGTGATGGTAGGGTTTTATGATAAAGCCTAAGCCATCGCTGGTTTGCGAGTGCTAATCCTTAGCCACGAGATTGTTCTTTAATGGATCACGACGATAGGCAACAATGATATACAAGATAATAATTTCGGTTTTATTTTTATTGATTTATTTAATCGAAGTCTCAATTTAGGTTTAGTGCGGATGGGTTGCACAGTCACGTTGCCTTCAGTCATTTCTCTTATTATTATATTCGAAATAAGATTCAAAGTCGGAAAGTCACTCAAGTAGATGGTAGGTGGCCATAGAACAATATCTAGTTGGTGTTGGTTATGCATAGAAAGCTAAACACATTGATTTAAGAGGTTTAGCATATGAATTTGACGGAGAGAAAAGATAAATGATTTAACAAGTTTAGCATATGAAATTCAGTTAGAGAAATGAGAAATAGGTTTTTATGAGATTGGGGTCATATTTCTTTTTCATCACCTTGGGGTTTAAATAATCTAAATGAGTAGTGTTATCGCAAAGATTGTAGGTTGGGCGACCTAATCTACAAGAGTGTGACAACTACGGGAGTATTTATCCACTCTCATTTTAGATAGACACTTTTCTCGCTTTAGTGATGATAAATCATCACAAGGGGGAATCCCCGTGACCTTAGGAAGATTGAGATGGAAAGTGAGAAGATGATGGTGAAAACCCATATAGGTCAGATTTGTAGAGGGATAAAGGGTTGGAGATGAAGTCTTGTTGGTGAAGAATGGTTGCCAAGCGTTGAGTACCTGCACCACAATGTTATCCCTGCCTATAACAAGGCAATTGATCGAGATACAAGCCTTAAAACCAAGGGGAACAAGCAAAAAAAACTTGTTGTCCCAAACTGCAGCAATATTGAAATATATATATCAACAATATAATGTGTTACTAGCTGCAAATTTAACCACCAAAAGCGTCAAATAATTATTGGATGATCAAGTACCAAACATGTAGATAACATTCCAATACTTAAACACAAGCTTTGATAGTAAATTAGGGATACAAAATGGTGTTATCAACAATGTATTAGGGCAACCTTATGGTTGTAGCAGACTTTTACTACTACAACAAGATCTAGTCATGAAATTGATCAAGTAAACTGTCAAAATAATAGTTAATGATTACTAGAACAATAATCTAGGTTCACAAGTAGACTTTAGTGGTAGATTAGTAAGAAATGAGTGAGAGAGATATTTTTCTGTAGCCCTGATGGCTGTAAGATCCAGATGGATGTCGGTGGCCTCCAACCTATTCCAACTGGCTCATTTTGGCAGTTTTCCAGTTTGAAAGTTTTTTCCCTAGTTTTCGGGTCCCTGACTTGTGGGGCCATTTTGAGGCCTTAAACAACGTTTTTTAGGGCTCACCATAATCAAAAGGATGTTTGATAGATAGTAGAAAAATGTGTATTCCTCAGATAAACCTTTCCAATGGGCTATCATGTGCCAAAAACGAAGATCGTATGCAAAAGTTACGACCCTAGGAAGTTGATGTACTAACTTACCCAAACGTGGCTCACATGACTTTTGGCACTTCATCTCCTAGGGTTAGGTTTTTTGGATGTCTAGGGTTTTTGACATTCTTGTTTATTGTAAAAAGGATTTCAGAGCCTCATTGTAATAATCTTCTTGCGAATGAGCACAACCGTCACATCTCTTCTCAGAGATAAGCTGCCATCATTCTAGCAAGCCTGTTTCCCCTTCATTTTACAATTTCAACTTATTTCCTTATTGAGTAGAAACCAATTTTACTGTATATCTGTTATTATGTGTTAAGCATCTTTTGATAATAATCTATATTCATTTTGTTCTGCAAACATATTTCGGATCAATGGTATCAGAGCGGTCTGCTCCTTGTCGTTCTTAATGCATGTCCCCAACGAGGTCAAGGTACAAAGAATTGGGTCTTGAGCTTGTTTCTCTTGAGGACAAAATCTCTTGCATGCCCAAACGACCTCTCATGGCAGAAGAAAAGAAAGATGATGAGACATGAGATCCCTTAAAATTTTTTCTCAAGGAATTCCTCACGCAACAAAGGAACGAGATGATGGATAGTTTTGTGCAAATCCTTCGGCGACTACCAACAGGCGATGCATCTTCCTCAAACGGAGGCGCCGCCCCCTTTAAGGTACAAATCAACTTCGATATTCCTATATTTGAAGGTCAGATAGATGCAGATGTGGTAGAAAAATGGTTGAATCTGCTAGAAGGGTATTTATCTGTCCATAACTTCTCGAATAGAGAAAATATTACTTTTGTGCTCCTCAAAGCCATCCCCCATGTCAAATATTGGTGGGAAATGTTCTACGAGCAAAAGGAAACAGATGAACCCTCATTATTTAAAGTCGCAGTCAACTGGGAGTCCTTCAGGGATACTATTAAGGAACAATACTGTTGGAAGGTTTACAGTTGGGAGTAAGCTTGTCATTGATGGCAAGATCAGTGATGACAAAGATCAGCGATGGCAAAGAAAAACGATGGCAAGAACAACAAAATCGCGAAGTGGCGAAATTGTGAAGCAACGAAATCGCGAAGTGGCGAAATCGTGAAGCAGCGAAATTGCGTAGCAGCAAAATCACGAGAATATCTGGGCCGTAGGATCTGGGGTATCTACGAAGGCTCAATAGCTGTTAGATATGGTGAAGGTGCAAGGCGGATAAGCCCAAGAGTCATCCAACTCTCCAAAGTTGTGAAGGAATCCTGACCGTCCATCGGGGACAGTTGTGGACTGTTGATCAAGAGGACGGATGGCGAAAGATTAGAGCACCACAAAGCTCCATCTCGGAGTCTTGCCTATCGTGACTTGGAGTGACAAGAATCTCCATATAAGGATCAACGAGATGCAAGATCATGAAAAGATCAGGACCGTTAAATCACTAAGAACGAGGACCATTGATCTAAGCTCCATCTCAGAGTCTCACCTATCGCGACTTGGAGTGACGAGAATATCCATCTAAGGATCAGTGAGATGAGAGATCACGAAANAAGAGGACGGATGGCAAAAGATTAGAGCACCACAAAGCTCCATCTCGGAGTCTTGCCTATCGTGACTTGGAGTGACAAGAATCTCCATATAAGGATCAACGAGATGCAAGATCATGAAAAGATCAGGACCGTTAAATCACTAAGAACGAGGACCATTGATCTAAGCTCCATCTCAGAGTCTCACCTATTGCGACTTGGAGTGACGAGAATATCCATCTAAGAATCAGTGAGATGCGAGATCACGAAAAGACTAGGACCGTCAGATCACCAAGAACGAGGACCGTTGATCTGAGCTCCATCTCGGAGCTTCGCCTATCGCGACTTGGAGTGACAAGAACCCACATTTAAGGAACCGCGACATGCGAGATCGCGAAAAGATCAGGACTGTCAGATCACCTAGAACGTGGAACATCGATCTGAGCTCCATCTCGGAGTTTCGCCTATCGCGACTTGGAGTGACGAGAGCCTCCATCTAAGGAAAAATGAGATGTGAGACCGCGAAAATATCTGGGCCGTTGATTCATCGAGATTGTGGACCGTCGATCAGGGTCAATGAAGATCATGAGTTCGCAGCACCTTTTAGCACAGATAGTGGTCACCACCTGTGGTCACGTGGAGGAAGGACCTAGTGCAGATAGGCTCCGCCTTGAAATTTCAGGGATCGTGTCTAGTACGAATGATGAAATACCGAAAAGGTGAAATATCGCTGTAATCCAATGGTGCAGATGAAACTGAAGGAGATCGGAGGGCTACTGTTGCACGTCACAGTGTAACTGCCAGAAACCATTGATGGTTTCTGCTAGAGGACTTGAAGACACTTCAGGGTGATTGACAGAGGAGATGAAGAGTCTCTAGGAATCTTCAAGAGGGATGAAGATGCTCGTGGAGGCGATTGACAGCTGGATGACCATTGAAGCTTGTAACTGGAACAGAGAAGGTGAGCTCATCTATCACAGAGAAGACGAAGATTCTCAACTACCAGAGAGGATGAGGAATCTTAGCATAACATACAGTGATGCTGAACGAGTGGAAAAACGGCCAGAGAAGCTGAAGAGTCATGATGATGATCAGACAGAGCACTCGAGTTGTGGAGGATATCGACACGGTATGAGTATGTAGAGGTATTGCGTGCATTGCATGCATAAGGTGCACAAAAGCTATAAATACACAGTAGAGAGAAGAGATGGGGTTGTTGTTACTGTTGGGGTTGCTGTTGTTGAAGGTGATTCATGTGTGAAGGAGGAGAGTGCAGCAACTAAATTGAATAGAAGAGGATGTGTGCAGGAAGGCAGTGAGGTGGACAGAGCAACGAAATGCAGCAGAATAGTGATGAGTCTGGTAAGCCATTGTTGAAAATTATATCACTGTAATAAGTTTTAGTAGCAAAGATTGATAAAACAGGGTGGTTGGGAGGTGCTAGGGAGGACTGGTGTCCTTAGAGGTTCAAGTGGGTGCTTGAACACAGGGAGTTGGTGCTTCCTTCTAGTTGGTGCTCGAGAAACTAGGAAGTTGGTGCTTCTTTCTAGTGGGTGCTAGAGAAAAACAGAGAGTTGGTGCTCTCAACAAGTTGCAGCTTGCAAAATAGAGGTTGTAGCCTCACAATGAGTTGATGCTCATATGTATGATAATGTAAAGAATGTAAATAATACTTATCATATAAAGAAGAAGAGGTTTTTACCTTGTATGGGTTTCCTTGGGAAATATCTGTCTCCGTGTTTCTCATATATGTGACTGATGCTGAATGTGCCATTGTTCATTTCCTTGCATTATTGTGATCATCATTGAGTGCCTTGTAAATATTTTAAAAGAAGCATAATTGTTTAAGCACGGTAACAACTGATTCACCCTCCCTCTTAGTTGTCCAATAATTGGTATCAGAGCCAACCCCTTTTATCTAAGGGTAGATCCTAGAGCTTAAACATGTCAAGCCATGAAGGAAATTCAACCAATAAGGCCCCTCTGTTCAATGGAACAAACTTTGCCTTCTGGAAAGTTAGAATGAGAACCTACATAATGTCATTAGGTGAAGATGTCTGGGATGTGGTAGATACTGGTTATGTAAAGCCAATTGTACTAGCTAATAAGGATGACAAACTAGAATTTAGTTTCAACACTAAGTCTATGAATGCTATCTTGAGTGGACTTGCAGAAGCAGAATTCGTAAAAGTTATGCACCTAGGAACTGCCAAAGAAATGTGGGACAAACTCATTAGCAGCTATGAGGGTAATGGGAAAGTAAAGGATGCAAAGCTTCAAACCTACAGAATACAGTTTGAACAACTGAAGATGAAGGAAGATGAAACTGTTGGAAAATACTTTCTAAGAGTATAAGAAATGGTAAATGCAATGAAGGCACTTGGTGAAACAATTGATGAACCTTCTTTAGTTCAAAGAATCTTGAGATCTCTCCTAGATAGGTTCAACCCGAAGGTCTTTGCTATAGAAGAACTTAATGATCTAAAAACCTTGGGGTTTGATCAACTGCTAGGAACATTGACTGCATATGAAATGAGAATAGTTAAAGATAAACCTACCTCCAGAGAAGTATCATTTAAAGCAGACAAGAATGAGGATTCTAAGCCCGATGAAATTGAAGCAAAATTTGTGAAGAGACTGAAGAAGGGATCAGGCAAATACAAAGGTAAACCGCCTTTCAAATGTTTCAATTGTGGTAGGATAGGTCATTTTGCAAATAAATTTCCCCACAAAGGAAAGGATCAGACATGTGATGATGAGGAGAAGTACAAACACAAAAATTTCTTTAAAGAGAAAAACTTTAAGAAGAAAAGTCTATGTGTAAACAATGATGATGATCCTTCAGATGATGAAGAAAATGACTCTTTTATTGAAGATAAACTAAATGACTTCATACTTATGGCCAAAGAGGATTATGAGAATAAAAGAACAGGGAGTGATGAAGAAGAAGCTATGGTTGACATGGAAGGAGAACTGATCAGTGCACTAGAAGAGATTGACAAACTAAGAATCAAGAACAGAAAGCAAAGACAATTGTTGATACAGTTTGAGAAAGACAACAAAGAACCTGAGGAAGACCTTGTCCTACTAAAAGTAGAATTGGAAGAGGCAAAGAAAATCGAAGAGATTCTAAAACATCAGCTATCAGAAAAGAAGGCAAGATGTGAAGCATTAGAACAAGAAGTAGTGAAAACGAGGAAAGAAATGGAGAAGTTTCAAGCCTTGTATAATCAGAATCTGTCAAGTATCAAAGCCTTAGAAGGATTGGCCACCATTCTGAATCAACAAAGGAATCCAAAGATGAAAAATAGCTTAGGGTATGAAGAGGGATCAAGCAGTGGTAAGCCAGGAAATGAAGAACCCATCAAGTTTGTCAAAAGTACAACCAATGACAATAACAATCCTGCAGAAACAAAGGAAGACAATCAACCACCCAGGTCGAGTAAGGTAAAAGATGCCAGATCTGAATCTGTAGAACAAAGAAGTAATGTGCTCACTGCTAAACGATGTCATCAGTCTGGAAGAAATCGATTTGCTCAAAGAAGACTACCATTTTCTAGGTACAAAGAATTATTCTATGGCTATTGTTTCTACTGTGCTAACTTTGGTCACTAAGCTGTAAATTGTTCCTTAAGATTTATACATGAGCAATTAAGATTTCAAAGGAATAAATACTTGCCACAACAAAGAATGATGCAGCCAAGTAACAAACCATCACTGATTGCCAATTACCAAATTAAGTCCAGGGACATGCAATTAAAGAGGTCAAGAAATAATCAACAGTCAATGAGTAGACAACGTTGCACCAATAAGTTTGACCTGTTGAACAATGAGATTGAATGCTACATTTGTCATAACTTTGGACACAAATCTATTGACTGCCGTTTAAGGGAATATGAACCAGATTCGAAATCTCCTGCTGAAAATGTCAAGTTTTGGAAGAAGAAGGAAAGTGACAAGTGTGGATTAGTGTTGTCCGCTCAAAGAAAAATGAACCCTTGGTATATAGATAGTGGATGCTCCAAACACATGAAGAGAGACAAAGGAAA
>JASDQU010435382.1:132539-145486 GCA_032191745.1 Picea mariana
ATATTCTCTAGTACCTGGGTAGTTGGGTAGTATGACTAAGGGTATGGTATAGCCTCCTTAGTTGGTGCCCTGAGATATTAGGCTGAGTACTACTGTTGGACCTCGCACGTAGATCAAAGAGCTATAGTATAGGGAAAACCCATGTATGTAGAAACCTTGAATATCCTACCCTTTGGGACAGAAACAAAAAAATAACAAAACAAACAAGATCTATTGTCGCGCAACTGTGCCTTCTACATTCTGGTTGCAAAATTAATACACATTTATTCTTGTTAAGAATTTGGGCATTTCATCACTATAGTATTCTCCAAGACGGAGTATAACTCTGCAGGAGTAAAAAAAAAAAAAAAGAGTATAGTGCTCCCGCCAACACACTTATTTGGGACCTATTCCATTGGATTCCCCTTTCCTCCTTGATCATAGTCATCCCCTTCATTTTTAATCCTTTTTGTTTTAGTGGACCCGACCCCTTCCCAGTTTCCCTATTTTTCCGCCTATTCCATTATATTTCCCTTCAATAATTGATCGTTGAGGTACCTATCACTTCTAAGTATTTTTTTTGTGGTCCCACCCACCCATTTTTTTTTCCTGACCCACACATCCCCTCTCTAAATGGCCACCACTCGCAACCAAGAACTCCAAACTTCCGTCAGTCAAGACCATGTCTCCATTGAACATCTCACATCTTAGATGGATTCTACCAATTCTCGCATTGACAAATTAGAGCACAAATTTAACAACATGGCAGCCAACCTCATGACCCAATTGGCCTCCCTCCAGTCTGTAGTCAATCAATTGTTGAACTACCCTATGGGTCCTTCCTCATACGAACAACCCGATGTTGTTGATTCCTCTTAGTCTCCACATTTTCACTCGCACTCCTTTCACGTGAACCCCGTCTTCCCCATGTAGAGGTCAATAAATTTGATGGCTCCAATCCTACAGGTTGGGTCACTCAAATGGAGAATTATTTTTCTCTGCATGGTATTACTAACGAGTTGGCCAAACTTTGCTATGATGTCCTCTATCTAGATATTAAACACTGATAGTGGTGGCAATGGCAAAAAAATTGACGTCAGGGGTATATTGTCTGGACCCAGTTTGTTGCTGATCTCTATGCCCGCTTTGATACCGATACCCACTATCTCGGTCATTTGACCAAGTTGAAATAGTCAAGCATAGTGGAGTACTTCATCACTTCTTTTGAGCATTTGGCCTTTCGAACATAGGGCATGTCAGATGCTTTCTTCCATGAATGCTTTATCAGTGGTCTCAAGGATGAAATACGATCCCAGGTTCTCAAGACCCTCCCTCCAACTTGGTCGGAAGCTACTCAACGTGCTAAAGAGGCCCAACAAGTTGTTTTTTCCCATAACAAAAAACCCCCTTTTGTTCCTCTCCCTCGACCCGCTAATCCTAACCTCTCTGTTACTCCCCTCAAGGTCCAGAAAATAACTAGCATTGAAATGGATGAATGCCAACTGAAGGGTCTTTGCTATAGTTGTGATGAAAAACATTTTCCCGGGCACAAGTGTAAGGGACAAAAACTATTTATGGCCATCTCCAAAGATGTTCCTGAAGAGGATGTGACAGTTCCCATTGTTGAAGAACTCTCCCTCCCAATGCCACCCAGGAACCTACTGACCCACCCGAAGTTGACCCAATTATTTCCTTGCATGCCCTCACTGGCTTCTTAGCCCCACAAATGCTCAAGCTCATTGGCTACAATAAGCATAGGAAGGTCACTATCCTTGTTGATAGTGGTAGCACCCACAATTTTATTCATCGTTGCATTTCCCAGGAAACCAATTGCTATATTCGTGTTGTCAATAATTTTCAAATCATGATAGCCAATGGTGGGTCCATGAAATGTGGTGGACATTGTGAAAATGTCCTTCTTCAAATTGGGCATTACCAACTGAAATCTCATATGTTTTCCATTGACATGGGAGGTTGTGACATTGTGGTAGGTGCTGAATGGTTACGCACTTTGGGTCCCATTCTTATGGATTTTAAGTAATTAACCATGAAATTCCAAGAGGAAGGAAAAAGGTATCAATTCAAGGTCTCACAACTGGTTCTCCTGAGATCATTAGTTCCCATCATATGGAAAATCTCCTCAACAAAGGACACTCCGATATCATTTCTCAACTCCATTCTATTCAAGCCGTTGAGACACCCTCTGTGCATCTTGACCTCCAAGCTATCCTTTCCAAACATCAAGCTATTTTTTCCACCCCTCATGGACTCCCTCCTTCTTGTGGTGTTGATTATCATTCCATTCCCCTTGTTCCTGGAAGTCTTCCTCCCAATGTTCACCCTTATCGCCACCCCTTTGCCCAAAATAATGAAATTGAGAAAATAATGCAGAAATTGCTCCAAGTGGGTATTATCCACCCCAGTACCAGCCCTTATTCTTCCCCTATGGTCATGGTACTTAAGAAATAAGGTACTTGATTCATGTGTCTCGACTTTCATGCCCTCAATAATCTCACCATCAAGGACAAATTCCCCATTCTTGTCATTGATGATCTCTTGGATGAGCTGAGTGGTGCTCAGTACTTCACTAAACCTGATCCGCATTCTGGATACCACCAAATACGTATGCAAGCAACTGACATACCCAAGATGACCTTTTGAACTCATGAGGGTCACTATGATTTTTTGGTCATGCCCTTTGGCCTGTGTAATTCCCCCTCCACCTTCCAAAGCCTCATGAATCATGTATTTCGTCCTTTTCTTCGTCATTTTGTCTTAGTTTTATTTGATGATATTCTCATATATAGTAAAACTTGGCAATCTCATCTTTCTCATGTGGATCAAATTCTCCATCTAGTCTCGCAGCACCAAAATTTCCTCAAACAATCTAAATGTTCTTTTGGCACCTTCGAAGTCGAGTACTTGGGTCATCTTGTTGGCAAGGCCGGTGTCAGGATTGATCCTAAAATTATTGAATCTATGCAAGATTGGCCTCACCTAAAGATTCTCAAAATATTGTGTGGATTTCTTGGTTTAACAGGTTATTTTCGTAAGTTTGTTAAGAATTATGGAAAGATTGCAACACCTCTCACTGCTCTCCTTAAAAAGAATTCTTTCACTTGGACTCTAGTAGCTGCTCAGGCTTTTCAAACCTTGAAGATGGTCATGTGCACTAATCCAGTCCTGGCCCTTTCTGATTTCACAAAGACCTTTGTCTTGGAATGCAATGCTTCAATGAAAGGAATTGGCACCATCCTTATGCAAGAGGGTTGGCCTTTGTCCTTTACCAACAAACAACTGTCAGAGCGCAATTTGGGCAAATCAATCTATGAGAAGGATATTTTTTCTATTCTTCATGCCGTGGATCTTTGGCACCCTTATCTATTGGGGAAATGCTTCCAAATTAAGACAGATCATCAAAGCCTCAAGTATTTTCTGGAACAACACCTTTCCTCCCCAGAGCAACAAAAATAGGTGAATAATCTCTTTGGATATGATTATGAGATCATTTACAAGAAAGGAAAAGACAATTTGGTTGCTGATGCACTTTCCATAAAATATGAAGATGAAGGGTCCGTTTTTTCTCTCTCCTTCATTGTACCAGATTGGCTCCAAGCTGTTTGCCAGGAATGGCTACAAGATCCAAAAAGTTCACGTCTGATACAACAATTCTCCAATTCTCCAATCCCACCAGGGTAATCTTGTCTCAATGATGAGCTTCGATATAAAGGTCATTTGTATTTAAGTATACAGTCAAAACTTAAATCCATGGTACTTTATGAGCTTCATGCTACACCCACAACTGGGCACTCAAGGTTTACAAAAACCTATGACCAGGTCAAACGTTCTTTTTTCTGGGATGGTATGAAGCAGGACGTTTGTAATTTTTTGGCTGAATGTGATGTGTGTCAACAGAACAAGGGAAAAACAATCAAATATCCTGGCACACTACAACCGATTCCGATTCCACCTGCTATTTGGTGGGATATCTCTATGGATTTTATTGTTGGCTTACCTAAATCAGACAATAAATCAGTCATGATGGTGGTACTTTACCATCTTTCCAAGTATGCTCATTTATGTGCTCTACAACACCCATTTACAACATCCACGGTGGCTCAACTGTTCATCAATCAGGTCTTCAAGCTTCATGGCATGCCACATTCTATTGTTTCTGATCGTGACCCAACTTTCACCAACAATTTTTGGCAAGAACTGTTCAAGCTCCAAGGCACCCAATTGCATCTCAACACAACTTATCATCCCCATACTGATGGTCAAACTGAAGTTGTCAACAAGTGTTTGGAAACATATTTGAGGTTTTTTGCATCAAAAAGGAAAAATCAGTGGGATCAATGGTTACCACTAGCTGAATGGTGGTACAACACTTCTTACCATACAACTACCCACATGATTCCTTTTGAAGTGGTATATGGACAAAGACCACCTTCAGTTCTCTCATATTTTCTAGGTTTCTTGAAGGTCCAGGTGGTTGAACAAACACTTATAGTTCGAGATGCTATTATCTGTACCCTCAAAGAGAATTGGTCATGGCCCATAATCACATGAAGCAACAAGCAGATCAAGGTCGCTCTAAACGTCAATTTGTAGAAGGGGATCAGGTGTTTCTTTGACTGAAACCTTAAAAGAAAAATTCCCTCAAGGATGACCATTATCAGAAACTGGTGCCCAAATTTTATGGTCCTTATACCATTCTTAAGCATGTGGGACAGGTGGCCTATCAGTTAGCTTTTCCCAGTCATTCTAAGCTCCATCATGTTTTTCATGTTTCCTGCTTAAAGAAGGTGATTGGAACTAAGTTCCAAACTCAAATCGACCTTCTTGAGTTGGACGAAGAAGGATCCATTTGGCTACAACCACAAGTAGTTTTGGACTAGCATGAGTTTCGTCTACGTCAACAAACCATCAATGAAGTGTTAGTCCAGTGGAAAGATACAATTCCAATAGATGCCACTTGGGAACCAACTGCCATTCTGCAACAATTTCCTCATCTCAAGCCTTGAGGACAAGACAATTTTTAATGGGGAGGACATGTTAGGGACCTAACCCCTCATGTAGGTAGAATAATATATTTCCATGTAATAAAGGTCAATATTAATAAGGCCTAGAAATAAGGAAGAATAAGTCCAATGTAAGAAGACCTAATAGAAGCTTCCGCTTCTAGAAGGATCTTCCTCTAGAATTTTCTTTTGATAGACATATTTAGTATAAATAGGATGCGAGGGTATGAGAAGTTTTGTCTTGGATATCATTGTAATAGAGCGCTGCTTTGCTGGAGGTTTCCCCCTCAAAGAGGCAAGTAAACATTTCTTTTAGTAATCAAAGTGCTCTTTCTGGTGTTACTCTGGTATTATTTTGGTATTATTGTGGAGTTGTTCTGGTTATATCATTGTTTATCTTCCACTTATAGATGATTATTTCGGTTCTGCATACTATTTTATAACTGGAATATTACACATATTGTCTCATTTATGGATGCCTTTCTAGAGGGTGTGTTGCCCTCAGTCCATGATGCATAATTTTTCCAAACCCTTTTTTTCCATTAATTTGTTAGAGTGTTTCAAAGTTGAATTTAAAATGGGACTTCTACCTAAGCATGAAAAACATTGTCCATATTAACTCTGCCTTGGTCACACTTGACCATGCTTCCCCAAGTTGAGGACGATATGTGGGACTTCTACCCAAGCATGAAAAACATTGCCCACACACACTCTACCTTGGTTGGATTGTGCAATTAGTTATTTATTTTATGGGTCCCTCAATTTTTTGTGAGAAACATTTCGTTGTTCTCAGRATCCTTGGGCAAGCATCTGGAAGGTATGATTGGATTTTATCTTTTTCTAKCTACAAGCCTTTGGGMCTTTACCCCTTCTTCCCATGAAATGAGGTACAAGCCCTTCTTGGATCAATGTTTCCCGGAAACCCAAAAGATGAGGAAACAAAGGAAAAKAAACATGGAAAGTGKAAAGTATGTGCAAGAGCAGTATGAAGACTCATCAAGGAAACCCCCCAGTAGCAACCCTTTTCTCAAGGTTGACCACTTATTAGGATAACAATGTCAACCACCAAGGTGAAATAAGGAAAAGWGCATAACTTCCAAGAAAACGTCTTCAAAATCGAGAAAGGACACTTTGCAACATATTCAAATTCTTCATTTATTAAAATGACACTTACCACAACACCAGACTCGTTACCTCATGGAACAAGATCTGTTGTCATCTGTGATCCAAGTTGGTGTGGTGAATGGTRAAACCATCGATTATAAGTTGATGAGTGGTGTGATGTGGGGCTCCGCCTGCTGGTCTGTGGACATTGTTAGTCGATCCATCTCTCAATAATCCATGTCTACAACCTGAGGGCCTCAAGACATCATCTCCTTAGTTATCCATCTCTAGGACATGAGAACCTACTCTAGGACATGTACTCTCATTAGAGTACATGAGAACCTCAAAATATCCTGTTAAGACCTGTTCCTACACACACACAAAAAAGAAAAAAAAAACAGTGAAATTTAGGGTGGCTCACTCACCCTTTGTTCATATGATAAAAAAATCCCTAAACTCAAAATTGACAATTAATCTTAAAAAGGAAATTTTGCATTTTTTTCAAAAACAAATGATGTAAAACAACTATGGAATAATGCAAGTAGAGAAAAATGAAAAATCAAATATGACATGCAAAAATAAATGCAACTAAACTATCATGAGCAAGAAAATGCAAGTGCAAGGGAAATCTAATGACCTACCTACGTACCCAGGGCCCAAGCCCTGAAGAAGTTAGGTTCCTTGAACATAGGGTTGAAGAAGAGATCCATCAACTGGTAATGACACCTTTCTACCATCCATGGAAGACAAGTAGTATTTTCCCTTTTTCGACTTTTTCTTGATGATATAAGGGCCAAGGCATAATACATCATTCCTCTAATCATACTTGGGGTCACCCCTCTTCTTGTCCCACATGAGTGCAAGGATTCCTTCACTAAAGTTGATGTAAGATATGTTTTCAATGTAAGGTTGTGAAGGTGGTTCTTCCTTGATCATGTCTTTGATAGCTTTTCCTCACTCTTTATCTTTCATAGCTTCATCTTTGTTGAGTATCTTGATAGATCCTAGGTCCTTTCCTTGAAAATTTGCAAGCTTTTCTTTGTACTTGTTAACACTCCATAATTTCTCTAGGCCGAAGGGAGAAATCACACAGGTAACCACAAACCACTTCTAGGTCAGAATCTAGCCCTTCTGGCCTTGGAGAAGGCTCTCTCACTTAAATTTCTCGACAAGTAAGATATTAGGCTAGGTAATAAGCTCAACAAATATGATTTTTTAAAGGTTTGTTGATGATGAAAGAGACAAATCTATTGGGCATGGAGTCATGTCAAATCAATTTTCTATCCAATGAGATGATGGGAAAATAGAGGGTTTTTTCATAGGAGCAAGGTAGGCAAATTTTGGTGGAAAATTCAGATCAAGTTGTTGCAGAAGGTGAATGTGCAAGGGGTGAAAGACAACACATTAGAGCATCAAACCAAGGATGAATTCTAAAGTGATTGCCTTAAGCTAAAAACATTAATAACTTGGCAAAACTGAAACATAACACCATTAAGATGAATTCTGGATCAAAAATATGTTTTTACCAAGAAAGAAGATACAAACTAAAGGGATGTAAACACACAAGATAACTTAAAAATCAAGGGATAACAAAGCCACCAAAATTTTGACACAAGAATTCCTGCAAGTCACCTGCTATTCCACTCATTTACTAGAAACATTCTTCAAAATTACAATTCACAAAATATTTTTTCTCTAATATAACCAACACCACTTTTTACATTAAAAATGATCAAATATATAAGCAAGACTCTTCCCCAAGATGAGGATGTCGAATCCAAACACCTGCCTCAAAATAGAAAGAGCTACGCTGAAATTTTGAACTGTCTGCCATGAAATGGACCAGACTACTGAAAAATAGGGCCGCAATAACGAGCTCATATCTCYTAGATCTTGATAGTTGTGTGAAAAATGGAGGAAGTTTTTGTATATCATCTTGTTCTGAGAAAAAACCTCTCTCAGTGTTTTTAAAATCCTCTCCATATGTCCGAGATTTGCGTTTGAAAAATATGCGTAAAACAGGTGGCAAACAAAATCCCRAAAATAGGCCCCAAAGAAGTATTCGAATCTCACAATCTCTGACACTTGTAGAAAAACTAAAAGAGTTTATTTTTCCTTGGTCCATCCTGAAAAAAAAAAACTCTTTTGGTTTTTTAAAATTTTCCCTGGTTAGCTCAAAAATCTCCTTGAAAGATGATTGATTGAAATGGAAAAAAAAACGATTTTTTAATTGGGGAAAGTGGTTTTCGAGGGTAGGATGGTAAGTGGTTTAAGAGGGGGGTCCGAAATAATAGGGAGGTGACATGTGGAAAAAGTAAAAACCACTTTTCGGACCCCCTTTTGGTTAAATGTCGGAGGGGATGGGGGGTCTAAAATAATAGGATGGCAGTTGATTTAATTTGTGATTGGAATATGATGTAAGGGAGGGGAGAATTAGTAGACTTAGGATAGTTAATTTGTTTTTGTGTTTTTTTTTTTTATGTTTTATTTTTTTTTTAATTTTTTTTGTTTTATTACTATTTTGTTTTTTATTTGATTTGATTTTATTGTTTATTGTTTTATTCTTATTTTGTTTTTATTTGATTTTTTTTTATTGTTTTTGTTTTATTCCTGTTTTTTTTTATAATTTATTATTATGAAGTTTGTTTATTTAATTTGTTTTAATGTTTTATAATGTTTTTAATTTAATTTAATTTGATTTAAATGATTTTTGTTTTAGTAATAATTATTTTATTTTATTATTAAAATTATTATTACACTAACTTAACTATTAATCTAAATATACTAACCTAATTACTAATTATTAACAACATTTTAACCTAACTAATTAATTTTTATTATTCAATATCCCAAGGTTATCTAATTTTGTTTATGCAGGGATGAGTGTTGGGTGAGATGTGGCCAATAAGATGAATGGACATGGGAGTGAGTGGCACAAAAGTGAATGAATGGTGCAACATGATGATGAAAGAAAGATTGAGTAAAATGAAGGGAGGAGCAAAATCATTTGAGGAAACCAACGAGCCATGTGCCTTCGTCATGAGAACAATGACATAAGAAATTTGAATAATCAACTTTCCTATAAATTATAGGACCCTAACACAGGCTCCAATGGGGGATGACAACTCTTTCAAGAGGTGTCAAGAACCACAGATCTTTGAATATGCAGACCAGTGCCTTGTTCATTGGGCTGATCCCAAAAACTGCAACCTATTATGTCCTGTAACCTTTGTGATTGAAAATCTTCAAACAAAAAACTGAAAAATTGAAAAATTCTGCTTCACACTGAAAAATTTGACTGCTGCAAGGATGCTTACCTTGTAAGCTTATTTATGTACATATAATCCTATTCTAACATTGAATGTTTGACTTCAAACAATGTGAAATATCCAATATAACCACTCAAACATCTAATCCAATACATGGGCTCCCTCAATGTTTTCAACAATCATGAGAACTAACTCTGGTAAGGGCACTTGATACTGATTGTCAGCCTAACCTTCACAACAGATAACTATGGAACCATGAAAGATAGAGGAGGGACTGAAACTTGATTGGGACTTTGGATTGAAAAACTCCTCCATATAGATAGCTATGGGATCATGAAAGACACGCCCTATTTCTTGACTTTCAACAAATTTATGGTCATAATTGGGTATGGCACATATGCTTTTTATATCAATATACAGTTCCTGATATGGATGCAAATTTTCTGATGAACATTGAAATGAGACTCCTGTTGAACAAGACCATGAAGCTGGATGCCTAATCAAGTCTATATCATAACTTCTTTTAAGGTCATAGATAACTAATGGAACATGACTTCGACTACATAGATCATCTAAAAAATCAACTATTGGATCCTATAGAAACTGAGACGACTACTGCATTGGTTCCAATGAAAATTCATAATTTCCTATGTGCTTATCATTCAGGACATGATCAAAATTCTTCTTCAAAAACTGAAATGAATTAAAGCTTAATGGTACATAATTATTTTGCATTAACTCATAATCTGTTTCAAGGTCTAAGCTTTCATCTGAGATTTGAAACTCAAGGTAGCTTAGAGACTGCACTTTTGGAGCAAGAACAACTTCCATATCACGAAAGACCTCCACAATTAATTCATCAGAAAATTCTCCATTCYTACAGTTGAMAACTTGCTGGTCTGTTTTCTTATAGATCTCTCTCAGAGATTAGAATGAGGCAAAACATAAAGGCAAAGATATTTCACTTGAAAATTTTCTGCATTTTCCTCATTGTTGTCATAATTATTATGAACAAGCTGATTGTCATATTTGAGCTGCTGTAACTGAGCTTCTTCCTCCCAAAAATATGCTACTGATTGCTTTGAAGAGTCAACCTTGATGTAGTCATCATCATATTGATCATACTTGGGTATATCATACATATAACTACTCTCATCAAGCATACCCATTAAAACATCTGTAAAACAATAATTTTCTGTTCTATTGTAACAAAAATTAACAACAAAATGATTTGGATCAGTAACATTTTCTTCTTCAACAACAAGTGGGACATGGTGTTTTTGAACAACAAGGTCATCTCTCATGATGATCTTTTGCATCATTTCTTTCATTGTACTTACCAGTATGTCAAGTTTCACTTCTAAAGATGTCAAGTGCTTGTTGTTTATGTTCTTCCTTTCTTTTGCCTTCGACTTTGACTTTTTGATGAACAAATTAGCTTCTACACCTATTGCACTATTCTAGACTTATTCAAGTGTTATAGTATTCCTTTCTCTTAAATGAAATTCCATTTTTGTATCAAAGGCATCCAGGTAGTGTAAGAGAGCTAAACCAAGAGGAGGTTTTATATCAGCAGGCATTGAATGACAAACTTGATTGAACCTGGCTGAAAAGTGCTGCACTATTTCTCCTGGTTGTCTTTTCAAATGATAATATTCTTCTAAAATGACAAAAAGATTCCTCTTGATCACCCATTTATTAAGGAAGACTTTCACAAACTGATTGAAATCACAAATGCTTGCAGTTGACAATTTTTTGAAYCATTCCTTAGCTTTATCTTGCAAAGATAGAGAAAAAATCCTCATACAGACATCATCTTCTTCAACCTCAAAAAGGTCAAGAAAATGTTCAAAACCTTGAATGTGTTTTTCAGCAGTGATGTTACCATATTCTCCATCAAACCTGGGAAGATATTTTTAATAATTTGCAAGRAAATCATGGAGTATAAGAGGTAAGACAAGAGACTTGTATCTATCTGGAATTTTAATAGGTGTAGGAGTATGTATAAGAACTGTTAAATTAGGCTTAATATTTTGAGGCTCATCAGGTTGAATATGATCAACATAAGTTTCAGTAATATGGTCTTGACCAGGATCAGGAAAAAAGTGGAAATAATTAAAAATAAATCCTATTATGTCTTGGATAATATTCCAACTTGAATACCCGATCTTTCAAGATTGTCTTGTCATGTTTCAGGTTCTTCATCTAGTGGATTCTTTGAATTAAAACTGATTTGGAGTCGATTGGAGTTTCCAGGTAGATGATTCATCCTTCTTGTGTCTGATCACTGTCCACCATYAGTAATCAGATCTGGAACTTGATATGATTTTCTGAGGAACATTCCCCAGTATGGTCGCCACTATGTTAACACTCTGTAATTTCTCCAGGMTAAAGGGATAAATCACACAGGTAACCATAAACCACTTCTAGGTTAGAATCTAGCCCTTCTGGCCTTGGTGAGGGCTCTCTCACTTATATTAATAGAAAAATAAGATATTAGGCTATGTAATAAGCTCAACAGAGTTGATTTTTTAAAGGTTTGTTGATGAGAAAAGAGACATATCTATTGGGCATGGAGTCATGTCAAATCAATTTTCTGTCCAATGAGATGATGGGAAAATAGAGGGTTTTTTCATAGGAGTTAGGTAGGAAAATTTTGGTGGAAAATTTAGATCAAGTTTTTTCAGAAGGTGAATGTGGAAGGGGTGAAAGAAAACACATTAGAACATCAAACCAAGGATGAATCCTAAAGTGATTGCTTTAAGTTGAAAACATTAATAACTTGGAAAAACTGAAACAAAGCACCATTAAGATGAATTCTGGATCAAAAATATGTTTTTATTAAGCAATAAGATACACATTAAAGGGATGTAAACACATAATATAACTTACAAATCAAAGGATCACAAAGCCACCAAAATTCTGACACAAGAATTCCTGCAAATCACCTGCTATTCCATTCATTTACTAGAATTTTTTTTCAAAATTACAATGCACAAAATATTTTTTCTCTAATCTAACTAACAACAATTTTTACATCAAAATGATCAAATATATAAGCAATACTCTTCCCTAAGCGGAGGAGGTCGAATCCAACCACCTGCCTCAAAATAGAAAGAGCTACGCTGAAATTTTGAACTGTCTGCCATGAAAAATGGACCAGAGTGCTGAAAAATAGCACGCTGCAATCATGAGCTCATATCTCCCGGATATTGACAGTTGTGTGAAAAATGGAGGAGGTTTTTGTATATCAGCTTTTTCTAAGCAAAAAAAATCTCTCGTTTTTTTGAAATTCCCATCCATCTGTTCGGGATCTGCGTTTGAAAAGGATGTGTAAAACAAGTGGCAAACAAAATCCAGAAAATAGGCCCCAAAGAAGTCGTTGAATATCAAAATATGTGACACTTGTAGAAAAAATGAAAGAGGTTATTTTTCCTTGGTCTGTTATGATATAAAAACTCTTTCGATTTTTTTAAATTCTGCCTAGTTAGCTCGGAAATATCCTCAGAAGATGACTGGTCAAAATGGAAAAAAATGGTTTTTTAATTGGGAAAAGTGGTTTTTAGAAGGGGAA
>JASDQU010435383.1:0-11525 GCA_032191745.1 Picea mariana
AAAGGCATGACCAAAAATTCATAATGGCCTTCATGAGTTCGGAATTCTATTTTTGGGATACATCCTTCCTTCATTCTAATCTGATGATACCCTGAACGAAGATCCAACTTTGTGAAATAGATTTCTCCATGCAGTTCATATAAAAATTCATCAATGACGGGAATGGGAAACTTATCTTTAATAGTGATCTCGTTGATCTCTCTATAATCTAGACACATACACCATGAGCCATCTTTCTTGAATACCATTACCATCGGTGTAGAGTAAGAACTTTTTCTAGGTCTAATAATGCCAGCCTCTAACATTTCTTCAACCATGCGCTCAATTTCACTCTTTTGGGCATAAGGGTATCTGTATGGCCTGATGTTAGGAGGAACACTCCCATGAATTAGGTGAATATCATGATCATGATTTTGAGTGGGTGGAAGACCTTTGGGAATATCTTCAAATACTTTGGAATGCTTATCAATGATCCCTTGGAGATATTGAGGAATAGATGGCTTAGATGTTTGAACATCTAGTGAGAAGAGTTGTGAAATAACACCTTGATGCCCCTTTTTCAATAATTTTTCCATGCCATTAGAGCTTATTACATTACCGGGTTTCCCTGTGATACCTCTTAACTCAATATCTTTTACTTCCATTGAAAATTTCATGAAAAGTTCTTGAAAATTAGAAGCCATTGTTCCTAATGATTGTAACCATTGGATTCCTAGTACAACGTCAGCACCACCCATGGGTATATAAATAATTGGACTATTCATTACATATTCCCCCATAGTAATATTGATATTATTGCATTTTCCTGAGCAATTGATAGTTCCTCCATCTGCAATCATTACTTGAAACTCTGGTGCTGGATATACAAAGCAATTGATATCTTTGGCTAATTTATAGTGAATGAAATTATGAGTACTTACAGAATCAATTAGGACTATTACCTTTTTTATTTTTGATATATCCTTTGATCTTGAGGGTTTGAGGAATGCTAATTCCAGCCAATGCATTACACAATATTGTGGGAGTCAAATATTCAGACGAAATTGCTTCTACATTTTCATCTTGAGATGGTTCTTGTTCTTGTTCTTGTTCTTGTTCTTCTTCCTCTTCACAATCTATGTAGAATTATTTCTTCTCACCACACTTATGTCCCTTACTGTACTTGTTGTCACAATTAAAGAATAAACCTTTTTCTTTTCTTTCCTCTAATTGTTGAGGTGTCAACCTTGTAGGTTGAGATGTTTTAGAAGAAGGAGCATTATTCTCTCTATATATGTTAGGATTGGTCCTTCTAGTAGCCATAGCCATATTTTTATTTTCAACATTTCTTGCCACCCTAAATGCATTCTCCAATGATTTGGGTTCCCAAAGGTGAACCTCATGTTGAATGTTATCTTTTAAAGTTCCTATGAATACTTCAATCAAGTTCTTATCTAGAATATTTGTTACCTTTATATTCAATCTTTGGAAGTTCTCAATGTGCTCTATAACTGAACCCTTTTGCTTGAGATTTATCAATTTTCTAAAGAAGGTATTGCTCCTTGTATCCTCATAGTGTGCTATCATTTCTTCCGTGAAAATTGTCCAAGTGACGAGTGATTTGCGAGAACAAATCCATCGATACCATACAAATTGATTGGGTTCTACATATAAAGAAGCAATTCGTACCTTTTGTGTATGTGGCACATTATGTAGATCAAAGAATTGCTCCTTTTGAAGTATCCATGTGATTGGGTCCTTGCCATCAAACTTCTTCATATTGATCTTAGGAATGTGGTTGGTATTCAACCCAAAGTTGGAGTTTCTCCATTCTGGATTCACCTTCCTTGTGTACTCATCATGAATTTCATGGGATACATTTTCACTTTCAGGTGTCCTCTCTATTAGGAAGTTTTTCAATCCTTTCATGATCGCCCCTTTTAAACCATCCATATTAGTATTTATTGCCTCAAACTTAGCTTTTGTTGAATCCATCATCTCTTGTAGTTCATCTTTTGTTACTATCTTATTTTGTAAATAATTTATGTCCCTATGCATTTCTTCACCTTCATCAAGAGTCCATGTAGGATTTTTCGGAGGCTTATTTGGTGTAGAAGTTCTCTTTTTGGGTGGCATGTTGGCCAGGTATCACTTTTGAACCTTGATTTTGAGGTGGTTCTGCTAGAAAATCTTTCTTCTGCAGTATCTCCAATGTTTCGGCCCTTCTGGGTATGAAACTTTATTTTTTGTAGTTCTCTAATATTGCTTATCTACAATTCCACAGGTCTAATCAAAATTGGATGTGCCAAATGGAATTTACAGTAACTTCTCCACAACTTGCTGATTTTTGGCCTTTCCAGGAGATCTAACTTGTATAGCGTGCCCCGCACAAAATAATTTATATAAAATTATGAAACTCGTACCAAAAATACTATAGACTGTCAACTATCCAATTCATCTGGTCTCACTCAATTTGGATACACTAGGAACAAGTTATCATTGTTTTACCTGGAACACCTTCTTGAGACTAGTCAATAGGACTAGTCAGATACCCTATCTTCCACAGGGTGTATCTAAAAATGTAATATGACCTAGAAACTGAAATTTTTACCACAGATACCTTACTAATTTCTGTAAATATCCTCTATATTTTAGGTTTTGAAAAGTTACATAAAAAAATTTATAGCAAAAATTCCGCAATGACGCAGTTCAGGATGATTCCAGAACCCTATCTTTCACAGGATGTATCTCCGAAATTATAAGGCCTCGAGAGATGATATTTAAACCCAACGTACCTTAATATGTCTACTAAATATTCTCCAAGACATTCCTTCTGAAACATTGTAGAAACAAAGTTATAGAGAAAATTCCAAGGTGTCTCAGATGTAGCAGCAGAACCCCAAGACCTTGAGCTTTGATACCATATGTTAAGAACCAAATATCAATATAGCATAGAAAAACCTAAAAATAAATACTCAATGCCTTGAAAAGGAGATAAATTTAGATAATAAGCCTCTTCAAGGGGGCAACCTCCTTATGCCCACATAAATGTACAATTCCAAGATGATTCCAAATGAAAATGTCTCCTTGGTATATATAGGAGACTAGGAGGTATAATTACAACTAATGAAATAAATCCGACATAAATAAAATAACATTACTAATGTAATATGCCCCAATTAAGGGGTAATGAGCCACTATTTAGGGATTAACATATAATAAACAAACAATATATGTTTTTTTTTGTTATTATAAAAAAAGGAAATTCTTTATAATAAAACAAACAATTTTTTTTTTGTTATTATAATTATTTTATAATAAAACAATCACAAAAAATTTTATTGTAATTGTTTTATAATAAAACAACAGATAATTTTATGATGAAATTTTATTATAACACAAAACAAACAATGGTTGTTATCTTTCAAATACCTATAGCGCAGGCCACCATGAATGCTATTGTCAAGCGTTGATCTGCTCCTTGGCCCAGAGAGAAAACAAATTTGTGAGACAAAAATGCATCAACTAGCAATTTACTCATTCTTATGCATCTCCATTGTCTGTTAGCTGGATCAATCACGTGAACACTGTCATTAGTCAATCCTACAACAAGATGATTAGGCTTAAGAGGATGTGCAACAATTATAACTGGATAGGTACTGCGACTAATTGTATGAGAAATAATTGCTCCATGAGAAATATTGCATAGGTATTGCCATGCAATGACTTGCTCCCTCAATGGCCTATAGCCTTTGTAAACACTGGGCGAAGGCACCGACGATGGGAAGCTAGAACCGAGAGTAGAAATCAACATGAAATGATGGAGGCTGTGAAAAAGCGGTTGTGTTCACCAGAAGAGGAATATCCCAGCCTTATAGGCTTCATACTCCATATGCATTTTCTCGTTTTGTAGAGGAAAGTTGTTTATGAACTGCTCAGCACTGATTTTTGTCACCTGACCATCAGGAAGTTCATAGCCGAACTTTTTTTTGTAGTTTCCAGTGTCTGCTCATATTCAAAGGCAACATATGCTAACTTCTCCTTCACATCTTGTACTATCTCATGTTCTGCAGTTGTCATAAAAGAGTACCCATGCTCAGTAAGAATATTCATCAATGAATCAGTTAGATCACGCCCAACAAAGTCCAGTCTAAGGATGGCATGAGGCAAAGTATGTGTCACACCATCACCAGAGTCCAGTACAATACCGGTTGTACACCCACTTGCATATAAAGAAAGCACTGCTTGAATGGAAAGTTGGAGGCTCTCCCGTCAATTTTTGTTGAAGCGTGAAAGGGTCGGCCTTATACCTGCCATTGCATTTAACACAATAATAATCAATCTTGTAACAATTCTCACTCTCTGTTTAGTAGAAGAATATCCAGAAGTAGCTGAACCCATCTCCTGTGGTGGATTGTTTCACGGAATCTTCCAAGCTGAGTATGTTACAGGGCCCCAATACACATGTCCATGTTATAACCCTAAATTGCACCACACATGCTTACCTGGCATCAGGCCAACTCATATCCCTTCATTGCCAAAACATCTGCTGAACAACTCTTTGGAAATCCTTTTGTGTCAAGTCCCACGCACCCTAACCCATTACGGCATGCGGGATGACTCACTACAAATCACGTGTACCTAACAAAGCACAAAAAAAGAAAAATACCCTACGGACTAGCAAACTAGGGTCAGACTTGCATGCAGATTTTGACCGAAAATAAATTACTTTTAAACCTACAACCCAAGATTAAAACCCCTCTTTCACAATAAATGCATGAAGAGAACCACCAACCTTATTACCGGTGTTTGATGTAGATCCTCCATTGCGCTTTGACCACTTGCTTGCACTGCTCCTTCCACAGATAACCTACAATCAAGACAAATAACAACTATGCATGCATGCTACTTCTCTACCTGAGGGTTAGAAATCAAGAATAAATTAACCAAACCATAGATAAATCATGCATTGGGATGGGAAAAATATTCTTTTTATTAATGAAAATGAATTCTGTTGTTGGGAAAAATACCCTACGGACTAGCAAACTAGGGTCAGACTTGCATGCAGATTTTGACCGAAAATAAATTACTTTTAAACATTTAACCCAAGATTAAAACCCCTCTTTCACAATAAATGCATGAAGAGAACCACCAACCTTATTAACGGTGTTTGATGTAGATCCTTCGTTGCGCTTTGACCACTTGCTTGCGTTGCTCCTTCCACAGATAACCTGCAATCAGGAAAAATAATAACTATGCATGCATGCTACTTCTCTACCTGAGGGTTAGAAATCAAGCATAAATTAACCAAACCATAGATAACTCATGCATTGGGACGGGAAAAGTATTCTTTTTATTAATGAAAATGAATCAACTTACAATCAAAGCTGAGACCGGCCACCTCTCCTTGAACCTGATCCTGGGCTCCTCTTCTTCTTTCCTTCAACTGCTTTGTGTTAAATCTCCTTTGGCATGAGGAAAGGCTAAAGGGTTGGGACAAAACCCTCAGCATAAAACCTTTGGCATGAGGAAAGGCTAAAGGCTAGACGGAGCTAGGGTTTTGGACAAACCCTCGGCCATGAATGACCGGGAGTTTCAATTAACTGACCCATAGCTTTTTGTTCCATCAGAAACTTTCTTTTTTTCGTGCTTTGTTAGGTACACGCGGGCTATAGTGAGTCAGCCCGTGTGTACACACGTGCAGTAATGGGTTAGGGCGCGTGGGCCTTGACACAAAAGGATTTCCAAAGAGTTGTTCAGCAGATGTTTTGGTAATGAAGGGATATGAGTTGGCCTGATTCCAGGTAAGCATGTGTGGTGCAATTTAGGGTTATAACAGATGCCCCCTAATGTGTGAGATCAAAAGAGCATCTGATGGCCAAAATACATGACCAATATTTACTGATGTGTTGAACAAGTGAGCCCAAGGATCAGGAATCAGGAGGTGCCATATGCAAAATAAAAAATGTATCACCAAGGTGGGCATACCCATGCTCGGGATAAAATAGAACCATGGCTACCAATCAAATACACTGTAGATCCATGTCAAACAACTATAAAGAGTAGCCGTGAATAATACAAAGCGAAGCTACATCTCGAAATCAGAAAGATATACATATAAGGTATCATTCTTCCAGAAGATGATTCGTCCTGATGGCTGTACTTCAGAGCTTGAGAAACAACTTCAAAATCTTATAAAACTTAGGTAGGAGTGTAATTTGAGCATACAACTGCACTACCCAGAGGTCTTCGATGGCTCGTCGGTTATGGACTTGATAATCTTGATGATGGGACTGAAGGCTTCAGTGATTTTGAACAAGGACTTGATTGGACATTCAGGATGGCTAGGTATGCGGACAAGAGACATATTGCAGAGGGTCTAACTCAGGATTAGTGACAAACTTCCCTTGGACAATAGCACGACAAGTGATAAGACTTAGGCAGCATATATGTTAATCATAAGTCTACGAAGCAGGAGGCAACGCAAACTCTCCATATCTTTGGAAGAGTAACCAAATGGTGGAGGACACAACTCTATATAGTGAGAAAAGCTTCCTAAGGTCATACTACATCCCATAGTCTGATGATCAAATGGATAGATGTGCTTTATCCAAGGGAAACTCATTATGCTGCCAATAAAGAAAATACGTTTCCCATCCTCTTTTTGGGGTATATTTGATTTTTTTGTTCTTTTTGATAATTTTTGAAAAAGAATAAAGGAATATTACATTACAATGGAGGAAAGAGTACTGTAAACATACGAGCTCAAGGCACAAGGACAAGATTGATGTTCTGGTAAAATGATACTCGAAAAAAATCCTCCGGCGGCCAAAGGTGTTAAGACGCAGAAGCAAACTGTCACAAGGCTGGTGGATAAGGTATGCAAATGTGGTTGATGGAACACACAATGATAACATCCTTCGATGTAAGTTTAACGAGCCTAGAGAAGGTAAGCTCAGTGGTTTTTCATATTTAGAGAGTCTGAAAAAGCATAAAAGGAGACTCTGCTAGGGTACCTTTTTCGACAATAGTCTAGTCGGTTCGAAAAAAGGGATAAACTAGCACCGATTAGATGTCAATTCAAAACCATTTTAATGAGTGTGAAAAGGACAAGATCGCTCGGCTATTTTTTCAGTTTGAAGGAGTCTGAAAAAATCTTAACTATGGAATCCGTCAAGAATATTCTTCTGGACCAATTTTAATGAGTGTGAAAGAATAAGGTCACTCGACGATCTTTTCAATTTTAGGGAGTCTGAAAAGAGCTTAACTATGGACTCCGTGGGAGTATCTTTTTCATAAATTTAGTCCCTCAGGCCCGAAAAAGGAATAAAATCATACTTGAGGATACTCTTCTAAAGAATGGGAATTCGATAGAGTATACCTTTGTTCGTACAGTTGACCGTCTGGATGGAAAAAGGGGTAAACTACCGCCGAACAGACGTGACTTCAAATTTTAGTTTAATGAACGTGAAAGGCCAAAAGATCACTTGACAATCTTTTCATTTTTAGAGGGTCTGAAAAGAGCTTAAAAGGAGACCCATTATTGTTTGGGAGTCCTGAGGGTGAGACAAAGAGTGAAAAAGACTCATGCAAATGAGGCTCAAACTGTTAGCGATATTTCTTGTAGGGGGTTAGAATGCAAAAGAATGGGTTAAAAACCCACTTGTCCTAAGTTCGGAGTGCTAATGCGCCCATGATTAAATGAAAGCCAAGTATGGACAACAAGGATCACAACACTCGGATCAACGGCGCAGATGGGATTCCAGACCCCCCCTGCCTTCCTACCTTTAAGCGGAGGGGGGGGGTCCGGAATCTGGGGCACACCTNNGCGATTAACTAATGTGGGCCCCCTTCCCTTCATGTCAGCTTGTGGACCATCCTCCCTCTTGCCATCTGTTCTCTTCCTGGCCGTGCGATGAGGCTCGCGCCCTTTTACCCTTTCCTCATCTTCCGACATCTGTCACTCTCCCCTTCTCTAGTTCACATGGCACCTTTCCCATTTCACCATCCATCCACTGCCTGCCATGTGTCCCGCCTCATTCCATGTCAGCCTCCCACTAAAATGTGTCCATCACATCTACTCTCCTACCTCCTCCTCTTATCGCCTGTTTCCATGTGTCTCCCCTATAACCTTTCTCGCTTCCTCGATGCTTCTTACTCCACTCCCCGTTGTTTTGGCCCCATCACTCCGTTCTCGTGCCCCATCTTCCACGCTGGCCTCCACGCCTATTCGTTAAGCGAGTCAGTTATTCCAGGTGGCAGTGCGGGAGGCCCTCCATGTCCCGAAGGTGCCAAGTTGGTTGGGCCATCCTCAATCCCGATGAAGCAGTTATTGAAGCGGTTGGTGGTGGTTAGACATCGCCTCTGTCATAATGGGAAAGCACGACAATGAATTAAAGGCATGTCGATTCACCGTTGGAACTGTCAAAAGTTAGATGGCGTCTGACATAAGTTGCATGATCTTTTAGATGTTGACTGTCAGAAGCCATGCAGACGCAAAGCTTTCAATGCAATGTATTGATTCCGCTGTTGTTGTTGTTTTGAGTATATGAAGGCGTTTTCTCCATTTTTGTATCTATCGATGGTAGAGCGAAGCTCCCGACTGTAAAGTTTCCATAACCTTTCTGGTTTTTTGGTTATGTATCTGTGTTTGAGATTTCTTGTTTTATGACAAACAGTTTTCCTTTTCCATCTCTGTTTTCATCTCATGCTGGAGAGTTCATGATCGAATGTTTCGTATGAATTAACACAGTTATGTTATGGTAAATGATTTATTGTTGCATTGTTGTTTCTCTGGTTTCCCGCATTTGGAAGTAAGAAGATCTTGTTTTCAGATGCCTGCTCTCACAGTGTGTTAGAAGCCTGATGCTTATAGTAGGCCCTTGCACCCTTCTTATGAAGTCTTCCATCTACTGACCCTTATTGAAACTCACTGTTTGAAGTTTATCAAGACCTCACTCGCACATGCACGCTCGGCCTAGTTTCGGAGTTGAGACGATACGGTTCTGAGTTTTCTTCCATTTGATCACCCCTTTAAAATCGTGACATTAAACTGATGGGTGTCAGGCTCTGATCCTGCAAGCAATCTAGGAGTGACTTCTGACGCCAACATTTCTAGCGCCGTTGCTGGGGACGAAGTTGAATATTTTTCCCCAAGATTGAACGACAAAGATTAGTTGATTTTGAATGTGCATCAGAAGTCAGAACTTGAAGATTGCTACTGTGCACCTGGTGACTCCATTGTGACAACTCTACTGGGGAAGAACCTACTCTATCAATTGTGGCTTCGAGAGGCAGACACATGAGGTCTAATCCACACTTGCCTTTAACTACACCAGAAGCCAACTCGGAAGCGGTGCGCAGAAAGGGAAAGAGCTCTATGAAAGAATTTTTCATCGCCGAAATAGGTAATGCACCTTCCCCTTCTGTGAGAACTCCTTTTTCTTATTCTCAGCTTCCTAGTCGTACTTCCTCTGAGGTTTCCCATTTTCTGAATTTCGGGAGTGTTCCTGCTGAGTTTTCTCCTCCTGGTCTGGTATCAGAAAGAGAGATCCTTGTCAATCCCCCCTCCCTGGAAGTTGTGCCTCAACACAGACCTCGGGCCTCTGAAGGTCTCACCACCCCTCCTTTTATTACTACTACTACACAGAGAGAAGCATCTGCACATTCAGGTCCCTTAGCTCTCTCCCTGTTTTCTCTGTTGTCTCCTCCAAGAAACTCTTTTCCGACATCTCCCGTCCACACTCCATCTCCTCCGAGTTCTCTGCTACCTAATATTCTCATGTCTGGTGCTAATCCCCCTCTGAATAGGATGGATGCCATAGTTGTTGCTAGATATGCTCCTTTAATCCTACCTCATCCTATGAATCCCCTTCCTGCTGGAGATTATTTGAAATACATGCCCAAGTTCACTAGGGAAGGGGACATAACTGCTGAAGAGCACCTAGCTGCCCTTTACAGTTATGCAGACAATTTGAATATAGAGAATGAAGATATCTAGATGAGAGTCTTTGTCTAGAGCCTAGATGGAGAGTTAAGGAAATGGTTCAGAGGATTGGCCCCTGCATCTATTGTTGTCATTGAAGCCTTGGATAACATTTTCCTGAGGCAGTGGGGAGACAAAAAAGATTTCATGTATTATATGACAGAGTTTGAATCTCTAAGAAAAATGGAAGGAGAGTCTATCTCGGACTTCTACAAAAGATTTAATAAGATGTACAATAAGATCCCTGCAGAGATAAAGCCCTCAGAAGCCTCTGCTCAAATTTCATATGTTGGTGCATTTGATCCTGATTTTTGCCTGCTATTGAGAGAAAGAAGAGCTACTTCCTTAGCTCAAATGAAAGATGCGGCTATAGAAGTGGAATCCAACATACTAGCGGCTGACAGACTGAGGAGAAAGGCTGACGTAGATAGAAGAAAGGGAAAATCGAAAGCCTCAACTTCCGGCCCATCGCTGCCCCACCCTCAAGTAAATGAGCTGACCCAGGCAATGAACTTTCTGAAAGAAGAGATGGAGAGATTGAAAGTGTAAAGGAAACAAATGAATAAAGGCCCTCAGAGCACTGAGAACAAAGGGGGTTTTAGAAGGCCAAATAATTTTTCTCCTCCAACTATGCACAGAGAGAAGGAAAGAGACAGGGACGACCAAAGAATTCAAGATCCCTTCCAGAACAATTTTGTGGCCGATGAAAAAGAAAGGGAAACAGATGAGCCTGAGCCTAAAATCCACTGCTTAGAAGCCACTCCTCCTTTCCCTCATCTGACTCAATCATCATACGAGGAGTCTCTCATGAATAGTCAGCTAAACGAATTGAGCAAGGGAGACAAGGTTAGCGGTGGTCGAGGCAGGTATAACCTGAGATCCGACAAAGTGGCATTGGTACTTGATGTTCCGGAGCAGTCCACTAGAGTAGAGAAGCCTGCTAATGAGGTAGAATATGCTCACAAAGGTAAGAAGGCCCAACCCCTCTCTCCCATTTTCAACAATCATGTTCCTGAAATAAGAGAAATTCCAAAATTTACATCTTCTTTTAATTTCAAGCATGAGATTCAAAAGATCAGAATCCCTGTGCCCCTCACTGAGCTAATCAAACATGGCGAATTCAAAAAGTCCTTTTCTGACCTTTTGAAATCTAAAGCCTCATGCCCTCCCACAGACTTCATAAACCTCCAAGATGAAAAGCCAGCAGTTGTCCTAGGCCCCATGGTGGAAGACAGAGATGATTCATCCCCTCCCTTCTACACCTCCCTGAACATACATGACAAAGTGTTGCACAATTGCTTGATGGATTCAGGGGCCTCTCACAACCTCATGCCCAAAATTGTCATGGAAGAGTTGGGACTAGAAGTCACCCGATATTATCATGACCTCTATTCTTTTGACTCCAGGAGGGTTCAATATCTTGGAGTCATTAAGGACCTGGTAGTCTCTTTATTTCAACTGCCCATGAAGAGTATGGTCATGGATATTGTAGTGGTTGATGTTTCCCCCAAGTTATGCATGTTGTTTTCAAGGTCTTGGATTAAGAGACTTGGAGGGACGT
>JASDQU010435383.1:38019-58143 GCA_032191745.1 Picea mariana
ATATATATATATATATATATATATATATATATATATTGTCAACTATCAACTGAGAAAAAGCAGGGTAAGGGTAAGATGACCTAACCTACTGATTGTTCAACCCTAGAATCAAACACCTGAGAGGAATACTTATCATCAAAGGAGAGGATGATTGCCCCACCCTGAACAAAAAAGTAGCCTGTCAAGCACGCTATTGTCACTAAAACAGCAGGCGTCTGAAACAGGAAGCGTGTACATGTAGGCTAACCTTGTAAAGGCCGTGTGTATGTATAAATTCTAAGACAACAATGAAAACAGGAAGTCCAAACCAGGAAGAGGCCTATGGTATTGATAACCAGGGTACCTTGAAGGCTTGGATGCTCTTTCTAATCAGAAAAAATAAATAAATAATGTAAGGAATAACAAGACGAAAAAAGCAATCTAAGATAGGACTGTGAACCAGCAAGACTCAGACAGGATTCTAGAAAACCCCCTGAGAATGTATAATTCTGATAGGAGAGAGGTGGACTGCCTCTAAAGTTATCTGAACTCCTACACGCTACTGTTATCCCTACAACTATCATTCACACGTGGGTTGTAAGAGGATAGGGCGTGGGTACACGCGTGCAGGCCTTCTGCAGGCCGTGTGTACCTCTGTGTGTCCCGACAACTACCGTCAAGGAAAAGTCAAGGAAAACTGGTATGAAGAACCAGGCTCCCTACTAGCTCATACCTTACAGAAAAAGACAGGCAAAGAAAAATAGAAAACTTAATCTTTAAACTACCCAAAAACTTTAAAGAAATCCAGAAACCCTAAAGAGTATTATCCCCAGTACGGTCGCCAATTCTGTTGTTGGGAAAAATACCCTACGGACTAGCAAACTAGGGTCAGAATTGCATGCATATTTTGACTGAAAATAAATTACTTTTAAACCTACAACCCAAGATTAAAACCCCTCTTTCATAATAAATGCATGAAGAGAACCACCAACCTTATTACCGGCGTTTGATGTAGATCCTCCGTTTCACTTTGACCACTTGCTTGCGCTGCTCCTTCCACATATAACCTGCAATCAAGACAAATAACAACTATGCATGCATGCTACTTCTCTACCTGAGGGTTAGAAATCAAGCATAAATTAACCAAACCATAGATAACTCATGCATTGGGATGGGAAAAGTATTCTTTTTATTAACAAAAATGAATCAACTTACAATCAAAGTTGAGACCAGCCACCGCTCCTTGAACCTGATCCTGGGCTCCTCTTCTTCTGTCCTTCAACTGCTTTGCGTTAAATCTCCTTTGGCACGAGGAAAGGCTAAAGGGTTGGGACAATGGATTATGTAAATGGGCAGAGTTTCTTTGCTATTATTTTTTCTCTCTAAATGGTACCCCTACCCCTTCTTTTATAGGCTAGAAGGAGCTAGGGTTTTCGACGAACCCTCGGCCATGCATGGCCGGGAGTTTCAGTTAACTGACCCATAGCTTTTTGTTTCGTCAGCAACTTTCCTTTTTTCGTGCTTTGTTAGGTACACACGGGCTGTAGTGAGTCATCTCGCATGTACACGTGTGCAGTAATGGGTTAGGGCACGTGGGCCTTGACACAAAAGTATTTCCAAAGAGTTGTTCAGCAGATGTTTTGGCAATGAAGGGATATGAGTTGGCCTGATGCCAGGTAAGCATGTGTGGTGCAATTTAGGGTTATAACAGTCCAGCCTTCCATCGTTTCCCTATGTGAAAGGAGAAACTCATTCTCATAGTGGAAGGGCTACCTCCCAGCCTTGGTCTCTTACGACCTGTAGCAGCATCAGATGTGGACTTTATATTTCTCTTGCTCAGAATCGTCACGTTCAATCTTCATTATTCTCACCACCATTGTGGACTACCCACATCAGAGGTGCATGAATCCATCCACGACCATGATCTCCATCCATTTTTCAAATAACATTAATGAGATGGTGTGCAGACCTGGTTATTTATGTTTACCATGATGAGTAGTAAAACACATCCTAGGGAAAATAAAAACTGGAGGCTCTTCCACAATGAGCAACAAAACACTTCCTCGGGCAACTAAAACATACATGGCAGGCACATTAAAAGTCTCAAACATCATTTGTGTCATCTTCTCTTGGTTAGCCTTTGGATCAAGAGGTGGCTCTGTGAGAAAAACAGGATACTCCTCTGGATCTACACGGAGCTCATTGTAGAATGAGTGATGCCAAATATTCTCCATATCATCCCACATTCATTGTTGAATTAGCTTCTACTATGACTACGACTGCGAATCCTATCACGTGTAACGCATCCAGGCCAATTGTCTACCGCTTTCAAGCCATGGGTGACATTGATATCACTGTGTCTCTCGATGATGATATATATTCCCTTCATACATGTCACATATATAACCTCCTCTCCAATCTTCATCCCTTGTGAACTGGACAATGATATATCTTTGATTAAATCTCACACCATTTAGCGATTAAAGGGCTTCCACAACATCCTATACATTTTTATAACAAATAGTTTGGATATCATTTTCGATTTTCCAGAGTGTAGCAAACCTAATTTTTTATATATAGCGTGAAGGTTGACAGTCTAGAGATAATACCAAATCTTCATTGATTGCCAACAATTATGACAAAATAAAACGACCAAATAAACGCCAATCAAAGTTAGAACCAATTGTAAGTATCTCTTCTTCAAAACCCAGATGTATAAACGCGGGCCGCTTGAATAAAAAAAATATATATATGGGACAGTTAACATGATAGTTTTATCTCCTTCAAAGGATCGCGTCTGATTAAATATAGATTGGAAAGACTATGTTGCAAATCAAATTAATACAAAATCAAACAAAAATGGGATTTGCAACCTCCGTCCGACGAAAATCTCTATATTTGGTTGGACGTATCAAAAAACAAATAATCGAATGATCTTCTACTAATTTATCGCTTTTCTAAAAAAATAAACTTTAATGTGATCCACTTGGCGGAGATGATCTGATTCCACAAAGATCTCATGAGGCAAAATGAGGTGGAAAAAGAATTTCCCCCAACTGTTGGCACAGCATCAAAAGAAACATCGTATGTGAACAACCTTTATTATTTGGGAGGCCGGTATTCCATTGTTTGTACGCTAGTAACACCTCTGTGCAAGCCAATGAAGACATAGTAAACGTTCTTGCAAGTCCCAGATCAACAATTGGACTCAATGGAGCTGTATGCACCCTCTTTGGACACTACAGTAGCATACGGAACCCATATTTGGGATTTTGATCCCCCATGCAAATTTTACATCTTAAGAAGCATCTTCTTTCCACCACATTAGATAAGAAATGATGAAGTTGAGTGGAATATACATGGAGAATTTTTCAACCACAATGTCAAATCATTTAAGCAAGCAATACATGCATAGATAAATTATTTTTTGAGTTATGAAGCAATGCATATATTTTATTTTTTGGTAAGGTGAAGGATGTGGTAGCCATGGCTATATGCGTTAGACCATTAAACCATTAATTTTTTTATTTTATTATATATTTTTTATTTATATTTATATTTATTTTTTTTTTACTTACTATTTTATTGCTTTGATTTGCAGATGGAGGATGCGCAACTTTTCATTTATTTTTTCTATTATGTTTTCAAAATAAATAATAAAACGAAAATTTATTTCGCAAGCTTATTAAAAATTTACCAGCGTCCCCGAGGTGTAGGACAGTCGGTGACAGAGTGTGTTTTTAAGCCACTCCATGTTGAAAAGTCACTGATTTGAAACCTACGGGGACAAAAAATCCAACCATGTTAAGGGTTGGTGTGGCTCAGGCTGGGTGCAATCCCCGGGTGACTTTGATGGCTTAGATGCCCCTGAGTCACGGTTTCTCAATCCAAAGGTTAATCCCACTTCCAAGAAGGTTCGGACAAATTAACAAACAAAAAAAAGAAATTACTAGCAAATGGAAGACGAAAAGTAGATTAGGCAAAAACAAAATCGTCAGTTAATTGATATTCCTGAAATCAATCAATCAGTCATCATACTTTCTGATCCTCATGATCGCACAAAGCGCGGAGGAGAGCATACGTATTCTATCAAAAAATAAAAAAAACATGAAAATAAAACCCTACCTACACTACACTAATTAGAAATGATAAATTAGTTACGTGTAATCAAATAGCCAATGTAGCCATGCACGCAACAGTAATAAAAATATGTTATCTTTCAATTTCGCAATTGATAGTCGGGAATATGTATGAACGTGTGAAATTAGCGGTTGAAACTGTAAATTAAAAAAAGAAAAAGAAAAACTAAATGAATCTAACCTAGTACTTTCTTGAAACCAACGTTCGATCAGGATTTCGTAGGCATAATTTGTCTTACTCAGATCATGTTGCAGCTCCTCGTTGTCCTCCTCGACCTCTTACATGCCTAATGGTTATTCATTAAATATGCAAGGTTCTTTTTATGTTGATTCTTCGTTCGCATCAGGAGGAGTGAATAAGATTTCAACTACTGTCAAGATATCCTCTTCCAGAGAAGAGGAGACCCCGACTTTTGCTAGGATCCGAGTGAGTTGTTCCAAGCTTAAATTCATTGTTAAATCATGTTAAAAAAAGGATTCTTACAGCACCCAAATCAAAATGAAAACTTAAAAAAAACACTCTTGCTAAAACATAAAAAAATTACTCTTCACAGTTGTGGAAATTAAACGCTCTTGATAGTTGGCAGAGAGAACATGAGGAGTCTCCATTCAAGTAGTTGCTATGACCCCTTACCAACACATGTAGATCACACTTGCAAAAATTGAAACTACTTTTGCAGAAATTGAAACTACTTTTACCTAGTTGGTAGGGAGAACATGAGGAGTCTCCTCTCACAAGAGTATATGACCCCTTACCAACATGTCTAGATCACACTTGCATGAATTAAACACTCTTGCATAAATTGAAATTTGCAGAAATTGAAATTACTTCTACCTAGTTGGTAGGGAGAACATGAGGAGTCTCCTCTTACGAGCTTCTATGACCCCTTACCAACACGTCTAGATCACGCTTGCATGGATTGAAATGAAAAAGAAACTAATACCTCAATCCATCATCCTTCCCCGGTAATGGCGCCAAAATGTTGGGCTCTAAAGATGTTCTAAAATATAACCTCTATGCATCATCCAAAGGTAGGCATTGGCACAATCGTTTTACTTGTAGCCTACGTAGGTTCTTACCTTCTGTTTTCAATACCTGTCCTCCAGAGTTGCAACCCCTGCAAAGGGACAACGATTGTAACCAAAGGAATGACAATTGTTCCGTTCAAATGAACAACACTACTTACAAAAGGAACAACAATCATGACAAGGGAACGATAGTCGTTATATTGGGTCGAACTAATGTTGTATTAATTGAGTTGTAGTACTTTTCCAACTATTTAATTTGTCAACCCGGGGTTTGTAAACTGACGAAGTACACGTGAAGTATATGCAATATTGAAGTGGGACTAATTTAATCTAATGTTTAAGCTACAACTTAAATTGAATCATTAATATAACACACGACTTGGAATTGAATTAATCTAGTTGCGTAAATGAAATTACTTTAAGAATGGGAAATTACATAAATGGAATTAATCTAGAAATGGAGAACTACATGAAGGAAAAGAAAATACAACATGTGAAGAGTTGAATGACACAACGACATATGTGAGCTCACGCTAATGAAGCAATCTTACATTATAATAATCAAATCAATCTTCATAACAAAATAATGAAAGCATGAAAACAAAATCCATGAATCAAAGCTAAGAATCCATTCCTCTTTCAAATCCTAATGACAACTCTAATTCCATATTCTAATTGAATCTCGAATTGAATCCTCATGAAGAGAGAGCACTCTCTTTTATACATGAGATCCTTGAATATGAGATAACCATCTCATTATTACAGATCCACTTTTCTCTCAGCCTATTTCCCATTATTACAAAATATAATCCCTTCAAATCCTCACACATTTCTCTCATATATCTTGGATAAGATATTCCAACCAAATATCCATGATATTCTCCTTGGAATGGGCTTGAATTATCTCCTCAAATATTGAAATGGTGGAGGAAGTATTCGAGAATTCCTTTTGAATTAATTCTTCACATATTCCTGCACATTACAAAGCTCACACATTTTTGAGATATATATGAAAACATGTCAATTTTCTAACATTTAATCACAAATTCCCTTTTAATACTAAAATGAATAAAGTGGAAAATAATAAGGTGAAACCCAAGTATATTTATGAAATGATATCGTGAAAGGCTAATGGGGTGATGAAATGTGAAGAATGATGAATGGAAAGGTGGATGAAAATAGGACATTTCTGAGCCCCAACACATGGCTAGAGCAGAGGTCTTCGAACACTGACCCAAAACAAGAGGGAAACAACTCAAACAGAGGTGGATACTTTTTCCCCCTCAAGAAAGCAAGGCAGAGTGGGGGAAACAATTGGGCCTTAATTGGAACCAGATGATAGAGTAGGAAGAAAAGAGAAAGAATTTCATCCTTCACCTAAATTTGGTCCAAAGTTGATCCCTGAGTCTGGAAAATTAACTCAAACAAGACATGTGCCACAAGCCATGCATCAAGGAATCACATCCCAACTGGGTATGCTCCCCTCTCCCCCTCCTTCTATAAATTTTCTTATAAATTATGTTTGGGTAGAGACTGGTCAAATTCTCTTAAAAATATTCCTTTTCCCTCTAGGGTTTTGGGTTCGTCTTTTTTTTCTACTCTTGGTCCATCAATTGGTCAGTTCTCACTAGTGCAAGAAAAGGCTAAATCCCCCCTTGAAACTATAAGCATTGAACTTAAGTATTCCAAGGATTCATAGGAAGATGCGGTGGCTTATCAGCTCAAGAATAGACCCATTCCCACATTAGGATACATAAGTAGAAATATGGAGGGCCTGGGGAAAAATCCAATGCTCACTCTAGAGACAAGGGTCAAGGAATAAAATCCCACCTCTCAAAGGCTCAGAACATGGCATTGGTGGATATGAAAAATGGGAAAAAATTATCCATTTTGGGGGCTCTTAGAGATTCACCTACCCCAGAAGGGGTTCCATAATGAAATTTATCTCCTTCAACTGCAGGGGTGTGGCGAGCCTCTAAAAAAGATCATCCCTCCAAATGTTGGTGGAGTCTAAATAGACTACTATCATACTACTTCAGGAAAATTTGGGGGGTGAAGAAATAATCATCTCCTTTTTGGAATCTCTTTTTAAGCATTGGAGGTATATATGTGCAGATGCTAGAGGATGTTTGGGGGGGGTTGGAAATTGGGTGGAAACTAGAACTGTTAACGTGAAAAACTCATGGGTTTTGTTTAAGTTCTAGGGTGAATATATGCTTAGAATAACTAGGAATGGAACTCTTGGTGCTAAATATATATGGGCATTACCTAGACTATGTCCCTTTCTCATAAGCTCTGTGTTGAGTGCTCAACACACCCTAAAAGTTATGTGACCATTTCCTTTTGGGTACCACCTTGTTTTCCACCTTTGATTGTTCTTGCCTTGGTATAAGACTAATAATCATCTTATCTTATATTTTTCATGTCTTAAGTTTCTCTTGAACATACAACAAAGAACCATCTTAAGAGACACAACGATTACTCAAGGAATCAATGACCCAAACTTTTCCCGACTCCCTAGAGAAGTTCAGCATCGACGAAAGCTTAAGGTGGCAAAAATCATTTTGAGAAGTCAAAGTAGCCAAGCACCAACCTTCGTCGATGTCGGACAATAGTAGTGTTTCTTTCTTACGAAAAACCTCTGAAAAGATTTCTCCAAAGGTCGATCCTTTCGGTTTCGGCAGAAAAGTGTAATCATGAGCACTGCACAAAAGAGGAGTTCCACCACCAACCACTGATGCCCGAAACGTTCCCTTAATCACCAATCCAATTTTCATTGGTATCAGGAGTTTTATCAAGAATATAGCAGTATGGATAAACCATCTAAATAGTAGTCGATCCCTGATATTTATGAAGGTAAGATGTGACATGACATTTAACCCCTAGTTGTGTCAAGTACTCTGCATTCAAAGATTTAGTTAATTCATAGATTGTGCATTAGTTACTAGATCGTGTGTGAATCAAAAGGGAACCACTAAACTCCCCGATACAATGCATCTCCATCTGTGCCTCCGTCGTCAACCAGTTACGTGTCAGCAGCAGAAATCCAATAGCAGTTTATTTTGAAATCTGAATTGATCACCTGTATTAACTAATTGATATGACTGGTAGTATCTCTTAGTTATATTATTTAGAGTCATTTTATGTGATCCCACTCTACGCAGCAAGGAATTCAGAACAAATAGGAGAACGAAGCCACCAGTCCAGAAGAAGCATATGAAGTCTAGTGAGTATTAAACAATTATCTTAGCAAGAATTATAGGTATGGGTTCTCTTATGGTTTTACGCTTCATTTGTATATGTTCTCACCCGACACTTCTTTGTATACATGTTCTAACGGTGGCTTTGATTGCAGGGACAATTCCTCCAAAGAAGCCATCCACCAGGAAATCACCACAGGCGCCAAAGCTGCAACAATCGGAAATAGGAGAAGGATCCTCCAACAATTGCAAGACAATTAGAGTTCTCTCCTAAGCCGTTGTATGTCATCAAGGTGATCACCAAGGAGCCCTTTGTCCAGCCCCCAACTTTCGGAGACACAGAGGCAAGCATTGGAGAAAAGACAACTTTTCCTCACTGGAAAGAAGTCTTCAAGAAGATTAAGAAAGAAGAACCTCTCGAATATACTCTGCACAGCGACCCTGATACAAGAAATCTCAATGACAAGGTCCTCCTAAATATTGTTAGGGCTTATCTTCACATGGTGGCAAGCGGTCTTCAATTTTCCCTTTCGTCAAGCTCTTAAAGTGGCTCATTGATAACACCGATGCACAATTTTTTTTTATTAATGATGACAATGGAGAATGCGCGGGGTTTTCTTGCCATCAGAAGTTCATAAATACTACAAAATCAATGATTCTGGAGAAAAGTTGAGCATTGATTTCGTGCTGAGTTTCTATGCCTCTCACGACACAAAAAAATCATGGCATCCTCATGGAGGGAAGACAAGAAATTCATGAACCGAACTTCTGGCTGGTACTCGATGGTCAATCTGAGGGAACCATATGCCTATCTCATGGCCCTTCTCTACAGATTGCATGGGGAGAAAGACTGCTCCCGGTTTTCGGAAGCTTGGATGCCTCTGGATTTTACAGTCGCCATTTCAGGCACTGGTTTCAATTGGGATGCTATCATCTCTAAACAGTTGAGCACCTGCATAAAATAGGCCCAGGTGCCAAAGGAGGGAGATACCCCTGCCTTATACATGGCTTCGTATCTACTGAACATCATCTATGCCAGGAACGCTTTTTCTGGGATGAACTTGAATTGGCACCCTTCGGAGCTTGTAGTCCATGTATACTACAACATCTTGTGGGAAAAAAGGTACAATAAATCCTATGATGTTATCTATGATCAGTTTATTGCACCCATTTACTTCTTTCTCTATAAGAAAGAATTCCCTAGATTATCAGGGGAAGCAAAGAAGGTCATAGTTAAATTGCTCACTGGTATTTGGATGAATGAGAAACCTACATTAGGATTTTTAGCACCACAGGGGCACCACATTTATTTCCTTCTTATGTTCCCAACCGGCTAGTGTTAGGATAAATCTGCTATCAAACCATCATACAAGAATACAATGCAACTTTAGTAAAAGACAAGAAGTGGGCTTTCATACCATATGGGTTCCATATAAGCTTCTGCATGGTCAAAGACATCGCACATGCTAAACAACTTGGGCTAGGTCAATTGGAATTTCGGTTCCAAACTAGTCGATTTCGCAAACACGATCCTAGGGGATTGGTCATACAGCACACGTCACAGGTATCAGCCTATTTGCCTTATGCCCATGATCAATTTGAGGATGAAATTTTCACCAAGAATTCTCAAGACTAGGATATGGTGACAACAGGTTTAGATCTATGAGCTATCAAGAGCAGGCCACGTTTTTGGAACAAGCAGTTCAATGAGTTGGTCGACGCCCTGAAGCAACAGTGGCATATGAATTGAAAGAAGAAACAAATGATCCCCAATAATACATTGAGATCATAGAATCTCACTAGGGATCCCCCGTACAAATCATAGATTTCCCTGAAGATCAAACAACTCAAGAGAGTGGCGCACTTTTATACCAGCAAGCTCAACTACTAATGAAATGGATGCAGGATAACCTGCATTTTTCCATAAGTCTTGGGATTTCAACTACCATCTGAAGCATCCCAACATAACCAAGCGATCCTGGTCTCACAGTCACCAATGGGACCAATGGGTTGGGCAATCCTGAATCTATGATATCGCCAATTAATCCCTTGAGAGAAGGAATAACTCAACCAGAGACAGGTTGGGTGTCGATAGAAACACAAGAACCCAACCCCTTGAGCATGCTTATACACATATACAACAATGATGAGAGAACAAAGCCCTCTCGTGGTACCCCGGTGCGTGTCCAAGAAGAAGAAGGTCTTGAAAAGACCCCTTCCCCAAGTCCCGAAAAGGTCTCTTCTATTGGGGCCGGGGTTCAGAACCAAGGAGTCCCACGTAAGGAAGTTTAAGATGAAAGTAATCTCGATACAGGAAAGTCCGATGAACCGAAAATAGATGTAGGCTCGAGTGACGAGCCTCAGTAGAAGGAAATCGACAGTTCCATGATCGATGAGCAAGTAAGTGACAAGTCTATGCCTGACACCTCTATCCTGCCCAATACCCATATCCCCAATGAGAAACAAGTAGAAGTTGGATCTACAAGGCAGAACAAAGAAGTTCGAGAGCCCACTCTCGAACAAATATACACTACAAGAAGCTTGGGAAACAATCTCACATGGGGCAATCAACAGATACCAGAGCCAGTAGATGAGGTCACAGACATCTATGTGATCTCCTATGATCAAAAGAGAAAGGATATCATATAGAGGACTGCAAAGAAGAGAAGAATCACCTTGGATCAGTCCATCATAGTTGTCACTGAGGAGAATTTAATCGATACAACAGACGCCCGTACATTTGAGCTGATTGGTGTGGTAAAATCCCTCTCAAATGCCACCTAGGACAGAGCCAGGAGAGATGAAAAGGAACTTGCCACCGCACAAAAGGAGCTTGAACACTTGTGCAACCTTCTCGATTACTATAAGGGTGCTACACAGACAGCTGTGTATTTAAAAGATGAGTTCAGTAAATTTTACGATGAGTTCAAGAAGGGAAGACAGATCTTAATATAAAATATAGCCAAATTCCAAGAAGACACTCTCATGGAGCTCGTGACATGTAAGGAAATGGAGCGAGGGTATGAGAAGGCACAAAAAGAAATGGAGAGGCTCAAGTTTATTGAAGCAGTCCAGAAAGGCTGAGAAAAAGAAGACCACGACATTCGGCTAGTAAGTAAAAGTAGTCTCAATCACATGAAGCGATCAGTCAAATACTGGTCTAAAATGTCTCGAATCCCACATGAATAAATCCAAGAACAATGGGCCGAGTGTTAGAAGCACTAGGATAAAATAAATAAAATAATGAAAGACATCAGACTCCCGGAGTATGGTAACCTCGATATCTTTATCAACCTAAACGAAATAATCAAGTTGTGCATCGAACAAGATGCGTTATGGGCCGAAGAATGTGCAAGGGTCATTGATGCAATGCTAGGGAAAGTACAACAGTTCACAGGACATTCAATCAAAGCTGGAAGCATGCTTCAGAAATTGAACTTCAGCCTCGCAAAGTATCGGGCGCATGCAGCAGACATCGGGGGAATATATGCAGCTCCAATGGAACAACACAGATTTCCGTGGGCCAACACCTGTGAAGAACTCTTTATTAGATGGTCTGATTTTGAAAGAGCCCACCCTTCTCAAGAAACAACTTGGGTGGAATGTTGAAAGACTATTAGATGATAACGCTAGGTGGTGATTTTTTATTAGCTCAAATTGTATTTTACCATTAATTACTGTTAAGACTTTATATTATAAATAGGGACATCGACCGATGGTCAAAAGGTCGATGGTTGTTGTAAGGACGCTTTTTCTTTTGGTTGTCAATAATTATTTTGAGACTGTTATGAATTAAGAATCCCTTCTGGACCAAAGACAAGCTATTTTTCATTAGATGTATGTGATTGGAGTTGGAGAAGAATTACTTCCTTTCCTGCTNAATGTTTTGATGTTCTTCTCTTTAAATGATGAAAGTAAATCGTTGTGCTTCTATGGGATAAATGTCTTGGTAGATGAATTATTTTGCTTACCATGATCTTGATTACATATGTGTTTCTTTTTCTTTATGCTAGGTAGTTTACCTCAGCTATGTGATGAGCTTCTTGGTAGATGAATTATTTTTCTTTCCATGATCTTGACTACATATACGTTTTCTTTCTGTTAAGTAGTTTTCTCAGATAGTAGTCAGATACTCGTTCGGTTAGAGTATTAGTACTAGGCCCTCTAGCATAAGATAATTGTCTGCATGCTCGAGCATCAGGTTATCCCAAGCTCGACCCCTTCCTAATAGTTAAAAATTTTGTCCTGTCTTTGTCAAGTTGGTTTATATTGGATTACATATCTCGTACTAGCCCCCATCTAAGAGAGAATAAAGAGAAGAACTATCCCAAGTGAAGGAAGAACCTTCACCCGAAAACACAAAATCTCATTGATAATTTGGCCAGATCATAATATCTGGAGAACCATTCCACTCCAAATGTTGCAGAGTCTAATTGGGCCTCGGTGGTGGGTTTGGTTCTTGATGTTGAGTCAGGGGATTTAGGCCCCATCAACAGAATTGGTGTTAGAAGGAGGGCCTGAGAATGAATGGTTGGATATGCAAGTTTCTTGACATTTCGAACAGCCTATAGATTCGTAACGGCCCACATGCATGGCTAGTCATCCAACAAACATCCCACCCTTACCGAGTACTCTCAAAGCGGATAACTCACCCCACTCTAAGGAAGAATATCTTCACCCTAAAATACCTTACACCCTCCCTCATGAGGAAGTGAATCAGTTTAGAAGGATTACCAAAGCTTACGCCCGACAAATAGATGCGTTTCCCTTCACCCCCATCCTCCCTCAAAGAAAACAACAAAGCAGACTAGTAGTCACCACTCCCGATAAAGTTTTCATACATTCTGTCAAAGACTTAATAGATTTAGCGATCATCGAAATCCAAGAAACTCTTGACCTCGTACCTGAGACGCCAGCCAGCGACATCTCTGAACCTAACAACCTTTCGGAAGAGGAAGATGCCGACTCTGACTCTGAAGATATGGAAGGGAACAATAGTCGTGAGGAGGAGAGAGAAGTTCCACTTCAATACAACCAACCTTGGTTGACTGGGGACGTTGTGGTCGTCCCGGGACGAGTACATAATCTCCCTCGGCACCCAAAAAAGTTTCTCCCCAAGTATGATCCTGAAACCTTAGGATTGCCCAAAGATTATATCAATAAATTCATACTCGTGATCAGGATTATGAACGTTCAATATGAAAACGTAGTATGCATACTTTTCCCCTACACATTTGAGAACTCGGCTTCCACATGGTAGTTTAATTTTCTAGTAGGATCCATAACCAGCTGGACTAAGTTCCAAAAGGATTTCCTAGACGAACTCACCGAAGAAACTACCACGGGAGCCCTTATGGCCGAATTATTCATAGCCACCATGACCCCAAAAGAAAGGGTCAAAGATTCATGACTATCCTAAACAAATTTCAGCCTGCAGAGAAACCTACTCAAGTGTTGCAAATCGAGGTCTATGCCAATGTGCACTCAACCTCTATTTCAATGTTCATTAAGAGATCCGCTAAGAAAACCCTCACGAAGAATTTCGAATATTCCAAGATGATAGAGTTCCAAATGAAAGGATGTAAATAAGGCCAGGCCTCTCTAGGGAGAAAATAAAGCCACCCCCGTCCTAGGAGAGGACTCCTCTTGACTAGACCATCAGGGAAGTCGGCTGAAACAACTCCCAACAAAGGTAATGGGGATATAGAATACCTACAACGCATGGTCAAGAAACTATCAAATGATATTATATATATGAAAAGAAATTAGGGTGAGGGAAACCAAAGCCAAAGACCCTATAAGCCTTTCTTTAAAAGAAATCAGTCATTCAAAGTAATAGAACCTCCCCTAGCCGACCTAAACATTGATCTAGGGAATGTCGCATTTGATTCTTTCTGTACTTACCACTAAGAGAACCACTCATAAAGGGAATGCCCTCAATGGGTCAATGCCATGAATTTAAAGGCCAATCATTTTCTAGACAAAGTCTCTCTGACCGAACCATCCAGCAATTCAGCCTTTAATATTGTCGATCAGGAAGAGGATGACCCACCACAAGACACGACCATGCTGATATGGGATCTCGACATGATAATGTCTTTGGATGATTTTTTTAAATATCAGGGACCACCCACATATATATCAGCGATATAGACACGTAGTAAGGGTCAACCCATTTCAAAAGATATCGATGCCACCCATGCCTCACAAAGTAAATTAACTCCCGATCACCCGAGAATACCTTTCTCTCTCGGTAAAAAACATATAAGTATCCATACTCATGATTTTCCTAAATTAGATTACAATGTAGTAGAATATTTGAAGAAGCTGAAAGCTAATGTATCGATTATGGACATATGTTGAATCCCTCAGCAAAAAGACCTTATGTTGCAAGCTCTAAGTTCGGTAAAAAACATGACCACCGGCGATGGTCATGAGAAGAATCTACCCCCTACAGATTTGGCAAGTAAACCAATGATAAACACCTACTCAGAAGTCAGGAAGGAGAGGCCTTTTGTACCACCTTTCCTTTTAACGTTCGAAGTCTTCAACATGAATCTCCACAATTGTCTAGTAGACTCCGAGGCGTCTTCTAATGTCATGCCCTTGGCTATTTGTAACAAATTAGGTGTTGTCCCTCTAAAAAGTGATAAGCATGTCATACAACTAGATAGGACCCAGGTCAAGGTCATGGGGGAACTCAAATAGGTGATGATCAGGATAGCCACTCATCCTAATTTCATGCAGGTGATTGACATCATTGTGGTGGATATCCCTGAGGAATATGGGATATTAGTGAGTTGAGATAGGTCCGAAAAACTAAATGGATACTTTATAACAGACTGGGCATACCTTTGGCTACCACTGAAGGGATACAAGAACATGATCGGAATCGATAGGGAAAGATACCTGAAACATATGGTCACTAACCTGGAAATCCCGAACGAACCGGCCTCTACTGATTTTCCCATACTAGGGAACTATTCTTCTGATTCTCACTTTGGCAATTTTGATCCTCTCCTATCTGATGTTTCGCTTACTCAAAACTCCGAAATGACCTTTCAAGAAGAGTTCTCGATGCCAATGGAATATTCTCTCTTTTGTCAAAACCTAGTGTTAGGTCTTTCGGAAGAAAAGATCGAAGAGCAAGACACTGATTGGGATAGAAATCGTCGCTCGTGAATTTGGACCCTTTATTTTGATGGATCCAAGTCACAAGAGGGTTCGGGAGCAGGGTGCATCCTCATCAATCAAAAATGTAAACGCCATTTCTTGTCTTGTAGACTATAATTCCAGTGTACCAACAACACCGTCGAGTATGAAGCCCTGGTAAAAGGGTTAAAGAAAGCCATAGATCTTAATGTCAGAGACTCTAAAATCATCATTAGACAAGTGAGAAACACTATACCAAAAGGGATAGTGAATCTAGAGAACTTGTTTGATATAAAGGAATGATTCAAAGGACCTAAAATGCAAAGACTGGTAGCTCTTGTCCCCTCTACGAAACTGTAAATCTTGGAACCCAAGACAACCCAAAGTATGTGAACCTTGGAAAAACGATATCTAAAGAGGAGAGGAAATACTGCCTCAAATTATTCAGACAATACCAGGATGTGTTCGCTTGGTCCTATAAATATTTGAAAACTTATGATACCCACATCATTCAACACACCATCCCGTTGAAACCTGAAATCAAACCTTTTCAATAGAATCTCCGGAAGTACCACCCATCCTTGGAATCCCTCATGTATAAAGAGTTAAGGAATATTTTATATGCGAAGATAATTTTCCAAGTTAGACATTCCACCTGGGTAGCAAACCTTCTTACCTTGTTCCAGTAAGGAAAAATTCGGGAGAAATCCGATTATGCGTAGAATTTCGGAATCTCAATAGAGCTTCAGAAAAGGACAATTATCCCATCCCACCGATGGAGGAACTCCTACAGACCATGTCAGGCTCGAAAATTTTCTCCCTTCTAGACGGTTTCTCAAGATACAATCAAGTGTTGGTTTTAGAGGAAGACCGATTAAAAACTACCTTCTAGACCAAATGGGGAACCTTCGCTTATAAATGCATGCCTTTCGGCTTGATTAACGCAGGAGCGACCTTTCAAAGGGAAATGGACGTGGTGTTGCGGGGACTTACAAGTAAGTGTGTGGTAGTATATTTAGATGGCATAACGGTGTATTCAAAGAATAGAGAAGAACACATCCAACACTTAACTCATATTTTTGAAAGATGTTGAAAATATGGTATATCACTCAATCCTAAGAAGACTATCTTTGGTGTTGAAGAAGGTAAGTTGTTAGGTCATATTATATCTCAAGCAGGAATTCGCATAGACCCTGAAAGGATTAAAGCCATAGCTCGACTCCCGCTACCCCATAACAAGAAAGCTATGCAGTCTTTTTTCAAGCAAATTAATTTCGTAAGGAAATTCACCCCCGACTTCGTCGAAATCATCAAACCCTTACAAAAAATGATTTGCAAAGATTCCGAGTTTAAGTGGGATGATGAACGAAAATATGCTTTCAACAATATCAAAGTTGCATATCCTGGGCCTCGGTATTGCAAAGTCTTGATTTCAATAGAGACTTTAACCTTTATACTTCCACCTCTGACCAATCGCTAGCTGCGGTTTTGACTCAAAGGGACGATGACAACAACGAAGCCCTAGTGTCATTTATGAGCACCAACCTTGAAGGAGCTGAGCTCAATTACCCTACCGTAGACAAGCAGGCCTACACAGTCTATAAAGCAGTAAAATATTTTAGGTCATACATCCTCAAGAATCACACCAAGGTGATTGTGCCACACCTCGCAGTCCGATCCTTGTTTACCCAACAAGAAATGGGAGAAAGAAGAGGGAACTGGATGGCGATAGTCCAGGAATTTGATTTAGATATAAAACCCTCCAAGTTAGTAAAAGGACAAGGTTTTTGCAAGCTCGTAGTCGAAGCTCAAGATCAAGAAAACCAAGATCTAGGGTGGGATAACGGAATAGCATTGTGGTGTGGTGGAGAAACATACATTTCCCCAGGACCAGACTCCTGTTACAAGAATTTGGCTCATCTATTACATCACGGGACTTGTCCCGAAAACCTCAACCCCAGAGGAAGGAGAGCCCTCCGATTAAAATCCACACAATATCACCTCATAAATTTGGTACTCTTCCCAATCAACTATGATGGGGTATTACTGAGGTGTCTTGAACATGAAGACGCCGATAAAGTGTTGAAAGAACTACATGATAGCCCCACTAGGGGACATTTTGTAGAAAACACCACTGCTCATAAGGTTCTGAGAGCTGGCTATTATTGGCCCACTTTGTTCAAAGATGCTCATTCTTACTCTAGGAATTGTAAGACTTGTCAAATAAGTGTTGGCAAGGAGAGAAGGGCAACAATCCCACTTCAACCTGTAATTGTCTCTAGACCTTTTGAGCAGTGGGGGTTGGATATCATAGGAGAAATTGTTACCCATGATTTTGGTCATCATGATGATGTATTGATGATGGTGTACTCAGGCTCTTCATACGAACTTTCTCCTGAGAAAAGTTACTTTCTTCTCTTTCCAGAAATATCATTTTTAAAGGAGGTTCGCAGGCTGCTAATACATTTTCCTACGATAATGCATGATTCTCGCAGGCTACCTTAAGCCAGGGTGCGAGAAGTTCGCACTATGTTGAAATACTAGGGTGCGAACTCTTTATAAAGCAAGGAAAAAGGTGAATTCTTGATGTTTCTAGAATGGAATATTAAAAAGGATGAGATGGCATTCGAATGGTTATCTAAGTACTAGATTCCCTGATATTTTGGGACCATTCTTATCCAAGTAAATAATTCATTCTCTCCTATATATTGAGGGAATTCTCATGGAAAAGGTTAGAAGCAAGCAAGCAAGAGATTCATTGGAGAATTAGCGAAAGATTGTGTGAAGGATTGAAGCTACAGCAACTTGGAAACTTCAGCAAGGATATCATAAGGGTTTTGATCTTCTTCATGCAAGTGAGCAAGTGTGTGTGTCAGAGCCAAGGGCTATCGAAAGGAATTTTGTGACATCAAGGCTCAGGTTGTAATCTTTACTTTCCATTAATATGATACAGTAATATGTCCCTTTACCATAAAGCTATTTCCACTTTATTGTATAATTCTTTGATCATATACATAGATTGACTGTTGAATAGATTGTGCTTTCTTCACTTTGGTTGGTTTGTGTTGTCCTGGTCTTGACTGCATGAGAGTACTAGAGTGAAGTAGGAGAAACAAAGACCATAGGAAGCGATAATAAGTATGTTATTATTTCTTGCTTCCTAGTTGATTCAATAGTCAAAATCTAGGGAAAGAGTATTATTCTGTCTTTCTTTGTTCTAGATCTAGGTGGATCGAGGGAGATCGGTTTGTGTCTGCACTTACGGATTTATCCAATAAAAAAATTGGCGACTCCATTGGGGAACATTCCCTTTTCTATGTGGCTTTTGATATTTTTCTGTGGCCATTTTCTCTGGTTTCACTTTTCTCCTGTCCTATCAATCTCTGAGTCTTCAGGATATCCTGATAGACCCTCTGGGTCCAGAGGTCTTTTCCTATTTTACTTCATTTTTAAAATTTTTGACTATGTTCAAGCATTCTCGCACTGTACTCCATTGCAGCCTGTGAGAATAGGTGGAGTTCGCACTCTGCCTTTAGGTTTCAGTGCGAGGTTCTCGCACCCTGCTCAAGGGTCACTTGCGAGAATCAATGATTCTCGCACTGTGTTATATTGCCTGCCTGCAAACTCTTTTGTTCAAATTTTTGGATTTGATTTTTGGCATTTTTAACTGCCCAGATCAGTTTGATTGCCTCATAAGAGCCTTTTGGATCATTTGATTGATTTCTTGCTTGTTTTTGTTTGCATGTATGAACTATTTTGGATTTCAAGGTTATTCTTGTCATTTTTTGTCTTGACTTTCGTTTCTTAACTATTCTTGGAAAAGCCATTCTCTCTGACTTCAGAATATGAGTGTGTTTGATTAGTTAAGAACCAGTGATTGGTTGAATGTTGAGTGCTTGGTTTTTCTCATTTGCTTATTGGTTTGAAAGATTATTTTCGTTTTCATTGAGTAGACTACTTTGGTTTTCTCTTTATTTTTGATTTCATTGAAAGAGTTGATTGAGTTTGTCAATGCTTGTTCATTTGGATTTTGATTTTCAGTACTCTCACTGTCATAGTGTGGGTCCTTTTTGAAAAGTGAACACAAAGCTTTTCTTTCAAAAAATTCTTTTCGTTTTAGAAAATATTGAAAATCAAATTATTGAGATTGTTAAAGTATTTGAAAAAGACATATTATCAAGAATTGTTAGGTGATTGTTTGCATTTTCATTTTAAAGGAAATTTTGCATTGTAGTTCAAGGTTGATCTAGAAAACTTTCTCTCTCCCATACATAGGATTCATCGAATGAAACATTGTCTTTTTCATTATCATCCTTGCATTGTTGGGTCAGAGTCATACAACATAAGTTTCACTTCTGTTACCTTTGAGTAAACAACAGAGCTTAAAAACACTGTGTAATCATAAAATTTATCTAGTAACTCTTTTTCTAGGGCTCTTTTACACCAACATTTAGTTAGGCTAGTGATTTGGAGTAAGAAGAGATATACACACTCCAAAAGCTCAAAACACACAATAGAATCTTGAGTTAGGGAGTGTTAAATTCCATTTGCAACATATTGTCCTGGGAAGCCCTTCTCACACAAGGGTCAAGCACTAGGTCGCATTGATGTTGGCAGAGTTACTC
>JASDQU010435384.1:6895-21298 GCA_032191745.1 Picea mariana
TGGGTAAGTTGGTACCTCAACTTCCCAGGGTCGTAAATTTATCATATGACCTTCGTTTTAGGCACGTGATAGCTCGTTGGAAAGGTATTTTCAAAAACTATATAGTGTTCCTTCAAGCTCAAACTTAGTCAATAGTTTGACTGTGGCAATCCAAAAAAACATTGTTTAGGGCCCCAAAATGGCCCTGGAAGTACATAAAGATGTACTGACAAGAAAACTTCCAAAATATGTCAGTTGTATTAGGTGGGATGCCACCAATATCCACCTGGAAGATGTGTAGGGATTTATACAGCCTTGGAAGTGTAGAATCCATAATTACAAAGAATTACAGAAGAACATGTTTAACTAAAAATTGTCAAGAGGAGCCAGTTGGAATAGGTGGGTGGCCACCAATATCCACCTAGATCATTATGTTGAGGGTAGTTAAAGCATGATAACACCTATGCATGAAGAGGATTCAACAACATATCTCATTTATGATGTTGATGTTGATGAGGAAGTGATTGTACCTCGACATGGTGGTGAAATTGAACAAAATCCCTTAGCGCTGCAAGATTTGGAGGACCAATTATTGGTCAGGGAGAAGCCTCTTGTGACAATCCCACATGAGGAGAATTCAGAGTTGTGGGTGTTTGAGAAGATATTTGACACAAAGGGTTTTGACCATGCACCTGTTTTTCATTGCAGGGATCATGAGTCGTTTCTTGTGGCTCAAGGCTTAGCTACATAGGAGGTAGTTGAGTAAATTCCTTGTGGACCAGTGAGAAAGGAAGTATATGCACCAGTTGATTTGGGGATAGTGTATAGGAGAGTGGTGGATGCATTACTTTGGGATCAAGATTCAGTTGATATTAGTGGAATGATCAATATAGTTTCCCACGTAGGACATAGGGTGGTACATGATGATAAAGTGGTGTGTAGTGGTATACAACAATATACAACTGTGTATCAATTAAGAGATTTAGATGAGGCATGGGGCATGATGGGGAGCATGTTCAGGCATGGGACAATGTACTCTCCATAGCTTGATATTCGGTCAGATTTTCCTCGGGACAAGGATAGGGAGTTTGGTATGATAGATGTTTTATTATAGCCATGCGAGCAATGTGTAGGATGAGATCCATGACACGTTGGATTGACTCACGGGGGTGTCAGTTGATTGGAAGTCCCACCTTCTGGTGGAATATTCCAAGGATTGGTTTTCTTGCAATTTAATGGAGGGTCAAATTCAGGATGATAGGTACAGAGTGGTGGATGATATCATCTAATACTGAGGTAGCATATACTTAGTCCCTGAGTCCACACTTAAGGAGGAGATCATGAGAGTTATGCATGATTCACCTTTGACAAGACATCCTAGGTACTTCCAGACTTATCGATAGATCAAAGAGAGGTTCTCATGGAAGAACCTCAAGGGAAATGTGTGGAGGCATATGAGGGAGTGCATGACTTGTCGACAGAACGAGTCAAGGCATACCTATCTAGGAGGATTGTGGATTTCTACACTCATTTTAGGACAGAGGTGGTAAAAAGTGTCAACAAATGGCGGTAAAGGTCTATCGGAGGCACATGGCAGGGACCATATTTTAGGGACTTCACCAGAGTATGAGGCACCACAATTACTAGAATTCTTCTTTTGAAAGGTGTTTAGACTCCATGTATTACTTGAGTACATTAACGATGATTGATATAGAAGATTACCCAGTGTAGTTTGGCATGAGCTGAACAAATTAGCAGATACAGAGGGGATTCCTAGTAATTGGTTTCCACTAGATGATGGAATACTAGGGACTTGTCTCATTTTGACTCTGATGGTTACCAGTGTGGCACATCAACAATCAACAGGTATTGGGAGTGGTGGACTTCCAATTCGGTGGTGAGAACCGAGAATTCGTCTGGGTGATGGATTGGTTCAGATAATGATGATTGACAGAGCCATGGCAGTGATTGGTTTGGTTTATTTTTGGGATGGAAGTAGAGGGGAGGTCAATAATTACTCTATATCATAGGATAGACTTGAGGCTGGTCGTGGATTTGCAGGATTATATTTTTCTAAGACAACTTCGCAGGGGAGGGTCCAGGATAGTGGTTCCAGTCCCTTGAAGGAGTTCATCATGGGGTTCCAAGAGAAGAGGATGCAGACTAGGCACATTGGCCCGACAGTGATGATCAAAGTGGTGCACCATTAGCATGGTGTTACCCTTCTAGGATTCATTTTGAAACTTAGGATTGCATTGCTTGATAGTTCAGATGTGAGTGTCGGTTTTGACTTTCTAGAGTTTACCTTTGGGATGCCTAGAGGCATTTTCTTGGATGAGTGGTCTTCTGAGGAGTTGGTTGAGTTTGTGTAGTTTATGATAGTCTATATTATCAAGGACATGCAGATGGATTCTTGTATTAGCACCTTACAGAACAATGTTATGAGTAGAGGGTCATCCACATCATACATGCTAGTTTGGGATCCTAATGACTTTACCGCCTACAAGATTTTTGTGTTCGCATGGAGAGACTTTGCAGATGATGTATTAAAAGACTGTTTGGATTTTTCTTTGTCGATTGCAGTAGGATAGGCATGTTGGAGTATTAGGTATTTTCCCTTTAACATTAGAGGTTAAGTGTTGTTGATTCTCAATAAGCTTGTGATCACATAGACTTCTCTGTGATGTCTAATTTTGGAGTTGGTTTTGTTGAATTCATTGGGTTACATTGGTCGGATATGATCCTCGATAGTAGGGACGAGACTTTGAGGATTCACAACTTCTAATTGCATGTGTGGAGGATGCAGTTTAGACAAGAGGATTAGATATTTATGATCAGAGTGGTGCAACATTAGTGTGGTGATTCCTTTCGAAGGACAGCTTGAGACCCTGGGATTTTAGTAGTAGTGATCCAGATCTCGGGGGCTGAGATATGGATGCCTTAAATGTTGAGAGAGGAGGAGCTTAGACATTTCAATCTTGCATGAAAAGAAGCATGGAAAAAAACATGTAAATGAAGTACTCAGGAGGTGAGGCTCAAAGAGGAGCCTCACCTCTAAAACTAATTACTAGTAAATCACTCAGAGCTAATTAATCTCACAATGAACAATATAAAATATGAGAGAAACCAACATGAGTAACTTGATATTATGAGAAGGCTTGCTAGGCCTTTATATAGAATTAACAAATGGTCCATTGGACAAAGTCAAAAAGAGCTCATTAAATTATTCTCTATTATTATAATAGATCTAACTACCCAACTAACTAAGTAATGGAAAATAAAACCCAATACAATAAAGGAAAGAGCTCATTAAATGAGTCTCTATTATTATAATAATAGATCTAACTACCCATCTAACTAAGTAGTGGAAAATAAAACCCAATACAATAATGGAGAGGTGAGACTCTCTTTGACCCATATGGAAAACCTATTAGCCCAATTAATTAATGAGGAAGTGGGCATCTCCTTGATCCACATGGGAAATCTATTAGCTTTATATCTTTATGACTTTAGCATCCAAATTTAGACCATATACCCCCTAAAATTTAGATCATTCCTCCCCCCTTAGAAAATTATGGTCCCCCATCATTTCACCCATGCTACAAAGAGACCCGTGAGTACAATGTTCTAATTCTAAATTAAGGGAATGGTTTTGTGTGGTTGACCCATAACCATTTACATTAATAAAATGGAAACATCGTGACTTTGGAGGCTTTGAATATCCTTCCACAAATTTATTCATAACTTTTTCTACATGTGATGAAATCCAATTTTGTCGAAGACCCATTTGAGACACTGAAGAGACAGTTCCATCAGTATATGGAACTTGTTTTTAGTTTTCCCATGGAATGATATAAAACTTGTTGAAGTGTCAGTGACGTGCAGTCGTCTTGGAATAAAGACATGCAGATCTTCAATTAGTGATATCTCTCAAAATAGAAAACAAAATGAAATTTCGTAAAATACCCATTTGAGATGATGGAGATACCTTTCCATTGATATAACACAAGTTCTCTAAGGTTTCCTGTAAATTTAGAAAAACCAGTCCTAATTTGAAGGGTGCACGACCACGCTGGTTACAAACATGTGTTGCTTCAAACACAAATATCTCATAAACCAGAAAACAGAATGAAATTTCATGAAATAACCATTTGATATCTTGAAGAGATATTTCCATCCATATGTGAAAATACTTCTGTAGTTTCCTGAGAACGAAGAAAAATACCGTTGAAGATGGTGGTATGTGCGGCCTCCTTGGGTTAAATACATGTTGAGATTCAATCGATGATATCTCTCAAACTAGAAAGCCAAATGAGATTCTGTGAAATACCCTTTTGAGATATCGAAGAGATATTTCCAATGAGCTATGGTAGAGCCTATTAAATGTTGTGTAATGGTCACAACAGCTCTTTGAATTTGGTTGAGTGTAGAGGGCCACAAAGGATGCCAAGGGTTTATAGAGCAACTTGGGTTGTTGTAGAGGTTGTGGAACCTTCATGGGAAGCATGGACACCCTGCAAATTTGTTGAAAATGTTGTAGAACAATGGATGTAGAGGATCCATGTATATATGTATTGAATCCATGTATGGTTCTCGTTGTAATGGTGAACGAAGATCCAAGGGTAAAAAAAATAAAATTGTAGTACCTGTGGACCAACTGTGATGCTTACAGTGTAGGGCCCAACAAATGGATTCTGATAGTACCAAAAGGAGGTTGGTGATTTCTGCAAATGTTTGAACCCACAACATGCTTAAAACCCTTGTTCTGATGGAGAGCGTACCCGCTCTGATACCACTGATCCAGATCTCGGGGGTTGAGATATGGATGGATTGAATTCTGAGAGAGGAGGATCTTAGTCATGCCAATATTGCATGAAAAGAAGCATGGACAAAAACATGTAAATGAAGTACTAGGGAGGTGAGGCTCAAAGAGGAGCCTCACCTCTAAAACTAATTTCTAGTAAATCACTCAAAGCTAATTAATCTCACAATGAACAATAGAAAATATGAAAGAAGTCAAAATAAGTAACTTGATATTATGAGAAGGATTACTAGGCCTTTATATAACATTACAAAATAAAACCCAATACAATAATGGAAGGAGATCATTAAATGAGTCTCTACTATTATAATAATACATCTAACTACCGAGCTAACTAAGTAGAGGAAAATAAAACCCAAGACAATAATGGAGAGGTGGGACTCTCTTTGACCCATATGGGAAACCTATTAGCCCAATTAATTAATGAGGTGGGTGTCTCCTTGATCCACATGGGCAATCTATTAGCTTTATAGATTTATGACTTTTTCATCAGAATTTAGACCATATACCCCCTAAAATTTGGATCAAGCATACAGTGCGATAGTTGACATAGAGGTGAGAGCTAGTTTTTTCCTTCATGAGATTGGTACCCTAGCAGAGAAGTTCCTTGATGGGTGGATAGAGTTGTTGCAGCACCCAGTGGCCTTACTTTTGGGCGGTTTTCATGCCTCTTATGTTAGTACATTACCGGACCATGCCTTGAGCGGAGGATGCTTCACATCTTACAAGGTGGTTTGGGTTCCTGGTATCATTTTCAATTTTAGTCTGGATCTGTCGATGGAGTGTCAGGTCATGAGGGCATTGCTTGAGGACAAGCAATCTTTGGGAATGGAGGATTTGTCATGTCCCTACTTTCGGGTTCCCCAATTTTTTAGTACAAGGGACTTTTGTGGCTTGTCAATGGAGAAAAACGAGTTAAAAAGGGGGTCATTTATTGCCACTTAGTTAGGCTATGTTATGTTTTTAAAGTGGCATTAGGGAAGTAAAGTAACTTTAGATTAATACGTTACTTAACCATTATTAAAGTGAATTTTAATATTAAAGTGAATTTTAATATTAAAGTGAAAATTCGAGGGAAAATAAGGGTTATATTTGATTTAGTCAAAAAGGGGAAATTCTAGAAGTTACATTTGATTTGGTCAAAAAGGGGAAAGTTCTAAAAGGAATGGAAAAAGGATAAAAGGAGGGGTAGAGCCTCACTTTGGAATTATGATTTGATCTCTCATTTTGGAAGTGCTCTTGGAGCCATTTTTTCGTTAGGGTTTAGAAAAATCCTTCCACCTAATAAATTACAGTTTGGTTTCAATGGTGCAATATCCACCCTAGCTAGAACAGAGGGGAATCCATCCAGGATTTCCATTAGAGTTGCAGTTTGGTAGGGGGAATCCATCCAGGATTTTTATTGGAGCTTCATCTTGGGGTTTGTTTTCAGTTTTGGGTTGTAGTGATCTACTTGGAAAGGTTGTGGCACTTGGAGGGTTTGATCTCATTTGTTGAGGAGGCCATGACATGATTCCAAGTTTTTGGGTTGTATTGTGTGTTTTCCATTGATGTATTGCAGATACAATAACAAACTTTGGATCATTGTATTAAGATCTTTATTCATAATAAAATACCACATATTTTTTATTCTGTTTTTGGTGTATTTGAATTACATGCAATATGTTTAACAAAATGTCTATTAGTAGACTACATGCAAATTGTTTGTGAAGATTTGTCAACGAGATTAGAGCATCGAGAACACTAATTGCATAGAAGCACATAATATCCCAACCCGTTCTATTGGGGATATTACACAACACTCAATAGAGATCAGATTTAAAAAAGAGATAATATCAACATATGTTGATAAGATAATATCCCCTTATATAACTCAATAGAGATATGTTGATAAGGTACACGCATTTAAAAAAAAACAACTCAAACTTGATCAATATATTGAGTATAATGATTAAGAGAGGAGATTATTCATTCTTAATGTACCTTGTGAAAAATAAATTATTTCAAAGAAGGTTGAGTAAATAATACTTAAAAAGATTGACCGAAAATATGAGCGATCAAATCGAGTTTTTAAATGCAAGGGAACACAAACATGTTGGTGTTAGAAAGGATAAACAATTTAGATGATTAATTAGACTATTAGTTAGAAAGTAGTTTTGTTGTTGTACTATAAAGAATAGTTGTGTCTTATGTATTGAAGTAATAAGCTTTTTGTTTTTTCAATAAAAAATTAAATCAATTATAGTAGATAATAATTTGTTTACATCTTCATGTCTTTACAAAATCATTATAACTAGCCAAAAAGGATTGGCTGAGCTCAAATATTTCCTGGAATTTGTCAATCCCCAAAGACCAAAAAGATGTCATAAGATACCAAAAAGTAACAAATACTAAGCCAAGAGAGATGCAACCTGCCTATAATTCCTTTAATACCCCTATACTAGATGATAAAGTCGCCATCTATTGCGGGAAAAGTAATTATTGTGAAAACTTATTTCTGCACTAGTATAGGTTCAAGAAACTCTTGGGACCTTCTATCCCATCAACCCACTGAGAAAGATAATTCTTCCTTCTAGTTCCTGAATAGCTTGTTTTGATACAATATTCGCTTCCTTATTGAATTCCTAGAAGATGTGAGAAAAAACTGATTTCTTAAAATTTTTTAATCATGTCCTTGATTCTAAGCTTCCAACATTCTATTGTGCATGCCTGTAGTCTTCCTTTTTCATTCAACCAATGAATTACGACCTTAGAATCCCCCAGAACCTGGATTTCATTTATTTCCAAACGAGTTGCCAGAGTTAAAGTTTCCCATACTCCCGGTAATTATGCCCTTGTATTAGTGCCTTTTCCGCTATTAAAGATCCATCTATAAACAAAATGGTTTGGAGTTTTGATAACCCCCCCGCTCTACACTGCTTGTCATATGCTTGTGATGCTCCATCAAAACATGCTATTGTAGTTCCTGTTCACTGTGTTACCATACAAGATCGTATAGGAATGGATTTTTGAAGACCCATATTCCTTTTTAGAGTTCCAAGTGTCTTGGTGACCACATAAAGGAAAGAAGGAGAACCCTTCTCAAAAATTACTGAATTTCTCTCTAACCAAATATTCCAGCAAATTAGAGCAGGTAATGAAAATGGGATAGTATTTTCCTCTAGCCAATTTGTATAGTAGTCTGTCAGATTGTTCCCTTCCCAAACTTTTTTAATCTTTTGTCCAGCTTGAATTCTCGCCCACATCAATTTTGTGAAGGAACAATGGATGATGTAATAAGATTATTAAAGAAAGCCTATGTGGAGATATTATATAAAATTATGTGTATATAATAATTTATAATAATATTATATATAGAATTATATGTAAAATTAAGTTGTATATTATATTATATATAATTTAGTATACTTAATATGCATTAGTATTAATTCATTTTCAATTTAACTTATTATGTATTGAGAGGGATTGAAAAGAAATTAAGGTGCAAATTTATTGATGTTTAAAAGATCTTAGTTGAGATGGATTTACTTTGATTTATTTTATTATTATGTTTTTGTTTTTGTTTTTTTTTTCGAAAGGAAAAAAACATAACTTTTGTTAAAAGAAATAAAAACTACAATTTGAATAATGCATGCAGAAAGCATGCATTTAGTCTGGGAAAAGCTTTCAACCCTAGAGGGAAGAAATACGCATAAAAAATGGGCCTCTAAAAGCGGCCCTAATACAATTGAAATCTACATTAAAAATAGCCACAAAACCCAACTAAGAAAAGACAACAGAGGAAGACCAAAAAAAATCTTGGACGGACTATGTCAGAGGAGCAAAAAACCCCTCAAGATATAGAACAAGAGGGACATCAAAACAAGAAACCTACAACCATGGAAGAGAAAGCCAGAAACTGCACGTCCTAACAGGACCTCAAAGTGTTGACCATGGGCTCAAAATCAACATTGCACGCCCAAAAAGAGAGGACCTCAAAGCTCTGACCCAAACACCGAAAAAAAAGCAGCAAGCCCGTCATCCACTCCACAAAGAACCAAATCCTAAGAGGAGCACATAGTCCCCCCAACAACTAAGGCCTACAGGAAAACCCTGACATTGCATCAATCCCTGAATGAACTAGCAAGGATGAGACCAGATAGATCCACCCATAAAGAAAACAACTAAAAAACCTATGCACACACAAATGGTTGTAGCATCAAATGACCAACACCCCGCAGATGACAGATTAGACTTGAAAGGACCATATATGGAGCATAAATAAGAGATAGACAACAAAGGTCTAGATCTGGAGCAAAACGAAGACAAAAACACCACAAGGTATAGGATCTTGAACGACACACCCTAATCCAAAAACATCACACCAGGGTAAACTAGATCCGCACAAGGGAAGGAGACGAGCTCCGCACCCACCAAAAACCATTGGATCAAGGGACCACGCAAACAAAACGGATCCACAACTAGCATCCCAACAAACCAAGACAGAAATCCGCAGATCTGCACGAGATTAGACTAGAAAACAGTGGCTAGGGGATTCAAGGGCGCAATCTCCATCCCATACAAACATCTGACAACCAACATAGCCCAAAAGGAGGAGGAGCAAGAGGGGAGAATCTTTTGATGGATGAAGAAACCCGCAAAAACAATGAACCCAGGAGCTTGCAACAGAGGATGTGGTTAGGGGAAACCCTAAGCCACAGAGCGACAGGAGATCCGGTCGTATTTGTTTTTGTTTTTATTGTTATATTCTATTTTTTTCCGTTTTTACATTATAGAATGGACCTCAACTTTTATTTCAATTTATTTTGATAATGTTACATTATACTATACATATCATTCATACTACGTTGTAGAATGCACATAACTTCTCTTAGTGCAATAAATTTAAATACCAACATAGATCAATCTTAACCCTGAATTTATTAAGCACCAAAATAAATATAAATAAATCTAAAGTAAGATGTTTATGTGCTTATAAGATTGTTTAAATGAATTTGCTTCCTTCTATTTTTATGTCATGTCTTCTTCTATTCCTTTTCATTATTATGGTCTATATGTTTTTTTACTTTTACATTTTATTTATTTTTTAATCTAAAAACACAGTCATATCTTCATATTATATATAAAAATGGTACATATGTCTCTAGTGGAGGCCTACCACAGGGAAAACCAAGTACTCCACCAATTGAACATGAGCATACTTGTCCATAACTTTTGGAATTATCCACCTATTGAGCAATATACAAAAAGAGATAACAATATTAACCATCATACAATAATTGGAGATAAAAACTAGAAACCATTATTAAGTCAAGCAATAGGAAGCAAGAGACTATCATCAACAGTCTGGTCCTTTGACTTCTTAGTTTTCCTCCATTCGTCATGAGCAGTACTAAAAGGCTAGGGGTCTTCACCTAAATAGATGGGGTTGGGTTATGTTCTCGCAGAGCCAGGGGATCCCTTCTAATGGTCCATGTCATCATTTTCATCCAAAACCTAAGAAACAACAATTTCTATTTCAAATACAACATCGCAAACTGCCACAAATTTTCCATCCAACAAGTTAATTCTATGGAGCATGTCATGTTTTTCCAATCTCCTCTCCTATAGTACTTGGGAAATAAGGGTCTTTACCAACCAATAAATTTTAGTGATTATGAAGAATTCAGTGTCATGGGTTTGGGAAAAATATGGGTTCTAAACCCATCCCTCAAATTACTCTTCAATCTATTTGTTATATAGATTATGTCTTCTTTCCATGATGATGTCTGTCGTTTCCTCCAATTTAGCTTTAACAGAGTCAAGGAATATAGAACGAAAGAAGTGTGCCACTGTGTGGATGTCTTTCTTAGCTTGGGTGACAAATCTGGGTTCCTCATGGATAGGTTCCTTTACAGTGAAGTAGGATGTGGTCACATCAAAACCCCCCACACAACCTTAGAAACCTAATGCTTTGAAGTAATAAGAGAAATAGGAAATAACAAAGTCGAATACTTGACAATTGGTGGGTGTTTTCCATTGAAGTGATCAGAAGGCCACTATCTCATTGATCCTCTCTATGTTCTTCTAGCAAACTCAACCTCTTTGGAGCTACAATCGATTTCCTCACCCTATAAGCCTCTATCCCCAATGAAAATATCGTGATTCTCTACATTAGCATGATGTCATTCATCATTTCCACAACTGGTAGGTTGCCCCTGGTATGTCACTAAAACCAACAATTTACCCACAATCCAAGTGGAGCCTTCCTCCCACTGCCTTTGAGCATATTTCACGAATTGGTGAGTTTGGGCTCGTACTTTGCCCAGACAACAACCCTTTCTCCCATGGAGCGAGCAATGTTAGGCTCCCCTACTTCTTCATTAAACATGGGTGTATTGTTATACGTGCTAGCAGTCAAACAAAATAAGAGGGTGTCGTGACCCAATTGTTAAAACCCCATCTAGAAAATTTTTACTTTTACATTACAAAGTTCAAATTTTCTTTTATTTTATCGTATTAAAAATAATTTATTTTACACTTTCCTTTATATTAAATGATAAAATACATTTCACAATTAAAAATATTATGTTGATTTAAATATTATTATTTTATTATTATTATTATTATTATTTTATTTATTTATTCCATAATTATAACCATTATATTACATTATAAATGTCATCAAATGATTCTCATTTATCTTAATGTAATAATTATATATATATATGAAACTTATATACTATAAATATTATATAAGACATTTCGAATTAAAAAACATAATTTTGACTTTATACATTAGTTGATTAAAGTGGGAGACTTACGTGACATTTCGAATTAACAAAAAAAACAAACAAACATAATTTTGACTTTATACATTAGTTGATTAAAGTGGGAGACTTACGTGACATTTCGAATTAACAAAAAAAACAAACAAACATAATTTTGACTTTATGCAGTAGTTGATTAAAGTGGTAGACTTACTTAGTCACCTACAATGGTCACCCTTTAATCTCAACTCTCCTCATATTTTATTTTGGATACAAATGAGCATTCTAGTAAGAAAATAAATTGGGCACCATCAAAATGTCATTATTCTTCAAATTAAACGCCCTTCTTGCACGGAATTAAAAAGTTTTCTCGCACTAACGATCTAGAAAAGATAATAAATAAGCATTGTGGTGTAGCGTAATTTTTGGGTGCACTTGATAAAGTGAAAAAAAGGGTCAAATTTTCAAGAAAAGAAAGAGTCCGAAAATCTTGTGGTGGAGGGCCCATATGTGGCAAAAACACTACATATAATAAATCCCACATGAGGAACGTGTAGTCACTGAGAACCTTTAGAATTCAATATCATTTCAAATCTTGGTGGAAGGCCCACATGAGAAACATGTAGTGAGGTACATGTAAAACCCCTAGAATTAACGATTTGGTATGGATTTCTATAATTAGAAGGAATAGAATTATTTATTGAATTGAGCCTTGTGAAAATAACAGGGAGATACCCAACAACAATATGGATTTGAGAGTTTGACCTTAAATAGGAGAAATCTCTAAGTCATGGAACCTCAATAATGGATACTGAAATGTAATGGGAAATACAAGTTTGAGTTTGTAAATTTTTAAAAATTTAATAGAGAATATAAATAATCTTGGGTTTTTGTAATTTGAATGTAGATGTTTTTTTTTAATATGTTGATCGTTAATGAATTATATATGAAATAAAATCCTAATAATTTCAATAAATAGATATCAACAATTATTCTTTATATAATGTATTAGGCGACATTATTATTATTTTCATTCTTCAATGTATTTAGGTTTATTAATAACATATTTATTATTTTTGTAAATTGTTTATCTTTTTATTTGCATTTATGATTAAATTATTTGAACTAACTCAACCTTATATCTCCAACTCTCTTGTTATATGAAAAATATGTTCATTGAGATAGATCCCACCTATCTGGTTGTGGAGTCGGTTACAGCCTCTTTGATAGCTCGACATGAGGTAGAGACTACCTGCACCTTAGATGGTCTTATGTTTGAGGTGGTGAAAAGGGTGTTAGCGCTCTGTAATTTGCCCAAGGCTGTGGAGGCAATCACATAGGCAACATCAAAACCGCTTCCAGTCGAGGATCTAGCCCTCCAAGACTCAAAGAGGGATCTCTTTGCATGATTTAACTTTGTCGAGATGAGGTATTAGGTTAGCTATGATAGATTGGTATTTGGTTTTTAAATGGTTTGGTTAGAGTAGGAGAAAAATGGGCCATTGGGCAATGGAGTCACAACTTAATTTAATCAAGACAGGTTTAACATGCCAATGTTGCAGGGCAAGATAGGAAAATTCGATGGATCCTTATAAATTTGATGCATGGAGGGGACAAATAGGTTTAGAGATCCAATCAAAAACAAAGAAGTGAAGAATTATGTCTTTGATCTTCAGTAGAAAACATAGAAATTATTCCAAATTCAGTGACAGAGTGTATATTCAAACAAATTCTGTCCTATATCTTATTGGAATAATTAAGAATGTAGAAATCAAAATGAATAAAAGGAAAAGACAAAATATCAGGGGAAAAACTTCACCATTGAAATCAACACAAGAATCTTGTAACAATGCTCTGTATTACTGTAAATTGATCAAAGAGTTCATGTGGACAAAATTGATCATATCTCCCAACAGGTCCCAATGGAAGCCAATGTTTACTAACTGGAACCAACCCTTCATATTTCGAAATCAGAACTATTTATAATTTATTTACAAAGCCCTGTCATAAATGAGCAATATTTATTCTAATCTAACTGAAATTCAGATTACAAATTATAGGGATTTTGTAAATCTGTTCCTCTTGACTGTGCATGTTGGCCATACCCTCAGTTTGTCTCAGAATCACATGATACTTTAGTGAATTTCTGGTGCTAAATTAGTGGAATTTGTTGTGATTTGTCCTTGACTTATGTTATGTTGTTATCATGCAACTGACATCTGGAAAGGAAATGAAATCATCTCCACAACTTCTGCATACAATCACCTAATTTTTACCATATGTCCTTTGATTTTTTGCCTCCCAGAATTTTGAATAATAGGGTTCGGTGATCTCTTTGATTCTCCCAATCTGAGAGGTCTGTGCAAAAACCAGGTGAGGTTTTTGTAGATGATCCCGTGATGAACAACAACCTCTTTCTAATCTTCCTAATTCATCTCCTTCTCGCCGAAATAGCTCCCACAAAATCAGGACTGAAACAGTAAAAATCGGAAACCTGAAAAAATGGGCTGAAATATGGCTTCGATTCTCCCAACTGGTTGCACCTGTGAAAAAACTGAGAAACATTTTTGTTCTTCAGCCCGTTATGAACAAAAAACTCTCTCGGATTTTAAAAATCCATCTCCATTTTCTGGGAATCCTTCCCAGAAATCGACTTGTCAAAACAGGCAAAAAACACGGTTTTGAAATTTGAGTGAGCGGTTTTGCAGGGGTAAGCATTTTTGGTCGGACCCCTAAGGTGGTAAGTGGTATTGGTAGGGGGTCCCAAGTTCACCAAGAGGTGACACTTGTCCCTCCCAATACCACCAAGTCGGACCCCAAGGAGTTGATGGGACGTGAGATAGGGGGGGGGGG
>JASDQU010435384.1:21472-43409 GCA_032191745.1 Picea mariana
AACATATATTTTATTTAAATATTTTGTTTTTTAATATGTTTTTTTATTATTTTTTTGTTTTTAATTTGTTAATTAATTTATATGTTTTATAATTTGAATTATTTTATATTTGTTTTATTAAATGGTTTTATTTTATTTAATTTTTAATTGTTTTTAATTAATAATTGATTAATTTTTATTCTAATAAATTAACTTGATTATTAACAATCTAACTTAATTATTAATCATTAATTAATTATTAACAAATGTAACATAACTCTAACTATACTAAATTTAATTACTAACATTATTAACTTATTGATTTTTCTTTTAGCCTGAGTTTGTTTATTGAATTATAGGGATGAAAATGGCAAAGGATTGCAAAAGTGAAGGATGAGGGAATGAAGGGCGCAGCAAGGTGACAAAGGATCGGGTAGGGTGATGAAGGATTGGGCGAAACATATGAAGGGGAAAATTGAATCAACCGAGCCCAGCAAGCTAGATGTTTTCATCACGGGGGCAACGCCAAATAACAGCTGAAGAATCAGGTTACCTATGATTATAGGATCCCAACATAGGCTCCACCTAGGGATGGCATCTCTTTCAGGAGGTGTCAAGAACCACTGAACTCTGAACATGCAGACCGGTGCTTTATTCATTGCATTGATCCCAAAATATTATTCTACAACATGTACCTGTTTTGATCTTTCAACTGAAACCAAATCAAAAATGAAAATTGTTGAAAAAGAGATGCTCAGAATGTTGAGCTTATTCACACTCTCCTATCATAATCTACTGCAATCACTGTTGAATTAGGTAATGGAAAAATGCCAATGAGTCAAATCCAACAATCGATCCAATAACCTTGTTTTTTCACTGTTTTCAATAAGCATCAGAACTAGAGCCTGGAAAGGCGTTAGTGATTGATTTCCAGCATGATCTTTACAATAGAGACCTCGACAATCCTGAAGAACAAAAGTAATGCCATAAATAGATTGGGGCTCTACAGTGAAAAAATTCTTCTCCTAAAAATTTATCATTTCCCTGTACATAAATTTTATTTTTCATGTATTTAGTTTGTATATTCTTACCTTTGACTCCATAGCCCAATAGATGGAAGTGCCTGATCATGAATATTCTAGATTCTTGACAACCCATAGGGGGTTATCATCCCACAATTGGAGCTAGTTGTTGAGATCAATTCTTGCTTCTGAAATTTCCCTTCCTTTTATATTTTCCCAACTTCTTTTTCCATTTCTTGTCCCTCTTCTATGCCTACCCTCATTCCCCTTTTATTTTCTCCCTTCTCTTTTACCTTTCTAGCTACTATACTTAGTCGTATTTCAAAAATCGATGGGTTTGTGGGTAGGCGGACTCCTGGGTATTCATATTCATCCATGTTCCTATGTCATGATTCCGACTGACCGCCTTGTTATAATATACTTAACCATTTTTGCAAATTTGTGGGTTCACGTCTTCATCTTCCAAGTTCTGTGATCTCCACTTTGCACCCAAAGGCCTGTGATCTAATTATGACCGTCAGACTTGTCGTGGGTATCGAGCCCCAAATTTTTTTATTTCTCATGTATCCAAGTTCGACCGATCGCTTTGCAACACTTAACTTATTTTTTATCATTCGCAACCGCAAGTTCGCGGGTTCCCACGTTCCCGAGTTCACAAAAGGCTCCAAATTCAAATTGCTCTTGTTCGTCCCCTCCATATTCGTGCTTTTCCCAATATGCATTTAGTGTGATTTAATGTTAATAATTGATCATGCAAGCTCCGTAAAGATCATCATTAATAATCAATGGATCGTAGAGATTTTTCCATTAAATTTCATTAAAGCACGATTTGCCAAAGGTTATATTATTGTTATCTCTCCGAAAGGATTCATTTCAAATTATTATCCAGTTGATAGAATACTCTTGTCAACCTCTGGAAAAAACAACTAGATAGTAGTTCTTTGGTGATACTTTGAATATTTTTTGTCATGAAGACCAGAACTTTCAGTGGTCCAAAGCATATTCATATTACTCATCTCCTCTTGCACAAAAAGACTTAATATAGACATCAGGAATTGTTTGCGCAAGGTGTGTTCCTGAGGTATTCGACTGCAAAGAACTTGTTGCATTGTGTGTTGAGAAGTATGTGTCGAGCCAGTGAATTATACAACTCCAAGATCATTCCCCCATATCCCTGTCACCGCAAGTTTTTCATAATATGTTGAAGCTCCCAGAGCCAACACTTTCCTTCAAAGGAGGAGACCACAGAGACTTTACGAATAAACATGAAAATGGGTTGGATCTCTTGCCTGAATATTTGGAGAACCCAGTGTTTGTTTAAGAAGATATAACCATGATTCGGGTTGACTCTTTTAAAAAATCCTTTCAGGAAATCACTTGGTTGTTTACCAAGTTGGTAGGTCAGGAAAGCACCGCCACTATTTCTCGCATGATTCTTTATATTTTATATTTTATATTTTACAGTTAAATAACATGCTATATTTGACTGGGGAAAATCGATTTCCATTGAAATCTCATCCCAATTATCACATTACAAAAGGGACAAGAAATTATTTATGGCTTCCTATTTGGTATTTATGATAGTGTATTGTTGTCAATTTCCAAAATTGACTATGTGTAAGAGGGTAAACTGTGAAATAGATCCAATTATCTTATGGTATCAAGAAATGTGGAGACACGAGACTTCTCTGTATTTTTACAAAGTTTACAATGATTTTGTCTCAGTCTTCAAAGGACTTTTGTTTAGTAAAAATACCCCCAAGATATCTGACCAGGATAATAAATTCTTGGAGAAAAAGGGAACAATAGAACAGATGGAAAATTATAGTGTTATCAGGATCTTTTGTTCCAAAGAAAATCCCTCTTTTCTTCGATACCATGTATCCGACAAATTGTTTATTACGGAAGTGGAAAGTCAATACAATTTATGGCTACACTTTTTCCACAAAAAATGGAAAAAAACAATACATCCCCTTGCCGTGGAAACTTGGAGACTTCATATTCAGGAACATAAATAAAATTGATGAGTTTGCAAATCACTTCAACAATGTAAATCTGAAGTATGTTGAAAAGATAAAGGGATTTGACCCTAACAAAATCTTCATGGAACATATGTTGTCAGTAGGATTCGACAACTCGTTCATTCATACTATTTTCAATGAAGAAGAAGATAACATCCAAGGCACTCCTGTACACAATGTTCGTGACTTGGAAACAATACTTAGTACTAACGAGTTATATAAGCGAAAAGGAAAGGGTCCCAGTGAAAAGAGTGCCCAGTCTCTAGTTGTTACTCCTAAAACCACCACATCCCAAAACAATGCTCCAATGACTCACCCAACTAGGAAAATTACCAACAGTAGTTCAAGCGCCGGAGGAGAGAAGAATCCCCCCTGGAAAAGTCGAGAGCTCACACAAGCTCCCTCTGAGAAAAAAGAGGAAGAATGTTGTGCAAGAGGAAGAAGATAATCTCATAGAAAATGACATCAATAGATTCTCTCTTGAAGACATGGAGCTTGAGGCGAATATTGAGAAAATGTTTCCCACAATTGATCAGCTGAGAAATATAGCCCAAAAAAATTCATCATTAGATATCATTGAGAATGAGACCTTCATTGAAGAAGAGTCATTTACTTTCCAAAGTGCTATTTTTGACAAGGAATCTAAAAAATTGATTATAGAAAAAGGTGATCTAAAAATAAGAAAGGAAAATCTCGCTCAGAGGTTGACCTAAAAGATATCCGATCATCCCAAATATTTAAAATTCACAGAGAAACTGTGGATTCTCTAGATGATTCTATTGGTGGTCTAGAAGAAGAAAACACTAAGTTAAAGGAAAGGATCAGAGAGCTGGAATATGCCTTAATGCCTCTTCCACTTCTTACTAGTCCTTTGTCAATTGTCAAACCTACCACACCCATTGTTAAGTTGAAAGGATCTTCAAGCCTACTCACCTTAGTCAATATTTATGTAGAAATAAATATTAAGAGGAGAATGACATTAATAACAGAGGCATGGGAGGTTTCGAATTCTCTAACATGACAGAACTAAGAAGAATACATGAGGATATGCCTTCCCCAAGTCGAATAAAACAACTACATGCTTGCTGGAAGGAAAAGATTAAAAATTTGAATAACATTGTTCAAGCATGCAGTGTAGCTATATTGAAAAGAGAAGAAGTCTTCAAGAGACTCACGGAGATAGACCTAGCAGGGATCACCAACGAAGTACAAGACCCTAAATTAATTCTCAACTCAATGTTCTTAACAAAGCAACAATTTGACGAACAAGTTGAGATATTTAAAGGGTTAACAATTGAAATTTTTTATAGCATACTCGAATATAATGAAGATGAAATAGACAATTGGCTAGTTGATTATTCCGCGAAAAATCAAGACATTGAGGAAGCAGTACATTGTATTTTTATTGATTTAAGATACTTGGAAGGTGAGTTATTCAACATTAAAATCTGGCATGAAATAAACGTCGCGCCAATGAAAAACTATATTGAAGAATGGTTCAAAAAATAAATTGACAAATTAACCAACGAAGGGAAAGAAACAGTTGAAACGGTTCCTGTAACTGTCGATGAAGACAATAAAAGGACAACAACAAGCAAGTGAAGAGAGGAGAGACCATCATAGTAATTTCATGATGATCATATTTTTGTTTCTTTATCAGTCTTTCATTTAGTTACTCCGCTTCTTTAATTAGAAAGGTTTAATCGAAATCTGATAACTTCTCCATGTCTTGTTTCCAGGTCTTACTACTCTGATTTCTCCCACCATTCTCCTTCTAAAAATTACTTCTTGTGTATATTTTCTTTATGGTCTGCAGGAGCCCCAATCCCAGTCTTAAGGACAAACACATTTAAATTTCAAGGCTTTGTATTAGACTATATATTTTTCAGAAATCCCAAGAGAATTATTTCAGGGTCAATTTTGACTGACTTTGTAACTCTGAGTTTTGAGTATAAAGTATTTGAGATTGATCTATCATTATCTTTATTTGAGCTCCCCGTGTTTTTATTCTATTAAAGTTCTCTTAATTCAGGAAGATCATCTTCTTTTTATTTTATGTGATCATAAATTTTTAGTTAAACTATGATGGATGTGAAGAAATTTTTTCTATCTTTTTCAAATGTATAAGGTGTGTGATTCCTGGTCATTTCTCACGAACTCTCTCAAAAACAAAAAGAAAACATTTTTTTCTTGTTATTTTTTCTTTCAATCTTTATATTTCTTTGATAACCACAACAGACTTCTACAAAGTCCTATATTCTAAAAACTTAAAGTCCCAAGAAAATCTTAAATAAAGAGAAGTACCACCTCTATAAAAATGCAGGCGGATTAGTATCCTCGTGAGGTTTCTATTTCGGTCCTAGAGGATTCAAGCGTCAACAATAAGGAAGACTCTCATGCCATGTATGCGAAAGATTAGAGTTATACATGCGCAAGATGTGCACAATCATCCAATTGATGACCTATATTTGGCCATCGGTTTGAGGGTGGAAGGCAATGAATTTAGTGATCTTAGTGTCCAACAGTGACCAGAGACTCGACCAAAATGTGTTGAGGAACCTATTGTTCTGATCGGAGATGATGGTTTTTGGTATCCCAAAATGGACCCACACTCGTTTGAAGCAGAGCTTGGCAGTATCTGTTGTTGTGACGCTCTTCTTGCAGGCTGTGAGAATGACTATCTTCGAAAACTGATCAACCACCACAAATACACAATCATTGCCTTGCTTGGTGGACGAAAGACTAGACATGTAATCCATCGAGATGGATTCCCAAGGCTTCTCAGGAGTAGGAAGAGGGGTGTATAAGCCTTACTTCTTGATGGATGGATTGGAAATGTAATAGGCAATGCAAGATCTGATATACTTTCTGATGTCATGTCAAAGTTTTGGCCAATAAAAATGTTTCTATACAACGACCATAGTTTTCTCCATGCCAAAATGGCATGCCATTCAACTTTAGTGAGCCTCCCAAATCAACTTTGCATGCTCACTTGCAGGAACACAGGGATTTCCCAAATGGCATAACAGTCCATCCTAAATGTGAAAATCAATGGCATTTGTGTCTGTACCAAAGAGCTAATAGGTGGTGGAAAAGTCAGGATGTCTATGATAAATTTGGGGCCACTCATATGCTTTATGCCCACAGGAATGGAGCACAATGGTGAGTGCAGCCACGTGAGGTCGACTGAGGCAATCAACGACACAATTTTTTCTCCCTGTCTTATACTTGATGTTGAGATGGAACTCTTGTAGGTATGTGGACCACTTTTGATGGCAGTCGTTCTGCAACTTCCCTTGTGTATGGATGAATTGCAGAGGCTTGTGATCAGTGTGGATGATTGTATCCTTTCCCATAATGTAATTTTTCCATTGATGACATTCTTGCACAATGGAATACATTTCCTTATCATAGGTGGGGTATTTCCGAATGATATCTTAGAGTGTCTCACTATGGCATGCTACTAAATGACCGTGCTAAGGGAGAACTGCACCTACAACATAGTCAGATGCATCAGTCTTAATCTTGAATGGTTTTTGTAGACCGGGTAAGGAAATTTTTGACGACGAGTTTTGTCAACGGGACTTAGACGACAAAGCGTTGCTAGGCTCCCTCTCCAGTCACACTACTTGTGCAAGTTTCACTTGTCCTCATTAAATTTCTGCACATTGTTCTTAGTGAATGTTTTATGATGCTTGACTCTTTTCTAAGCAGACCTCTTTACTTAATCCTCACATTATTCGCATCCTCTTATTTCTCCAATGACACACATGTCCAAAGACCCTTATGACGCCATTATTGATCCATGCACTCCCTTATGAACTATGTAAAAGAGATATTCAACAACTATTATTCAAGTTCAGTTATGGTCATGTTATATAAGCCATGCCATATTCTTATGATTAACACACTGGAACCATTAACCATCTCATGTCACATTACCTCATAAATGTTGTTCCATTATTTCACTCCCTATCCACTCTTCAAAAGAGAATATATTATAATGTTTACTTTTCATTAAGGCTCTATCTTTCTACCCAACATACATCACTTTTTCAAGATTTTTATCATGTGCCCCTCTTTTAATATTTGAGTTGTCCCATAAATTTATAACTTTAACATCACTTCATGACTCAAGAGAAGATGTTTTTAGAAGCTGCACATCACTTTTTCAAGATTTTTATCATGTGCCCCTCTTTTAATATTTCAGTTGTCCCATAAATTTATAACTTTAACATCACTTCATGACTCAAGAGGAGATGTTTTTAGAAGCTGCACAGACAGAGATCTTGAACCTGTGAAATTTGGAAAGAATGTTGGCACGAAAGGAGGAAAAAAACAAGGGAGCCATTGTCCATAAATCCATGTATGCAGGCCCACTAATATGTTTTTACTCGAGAGATGAAAAGAATGCTCTGGAGTTTACTAAGGCATCGACATTTCCATCAGATTTAGTTTCAAAATTTGTTCCCTATCCAGAGAAACTTATATGTGTTGTTACAGGGCAACCTACCAAGTATGTATCGTGACCCAAAGACAGGATTTCCATATGCAACAAAGGAGGATTTCAAAATCATTCAAGAAAAGTTTTCAGAAGTAAACAAACGCAGAGACCACATCAATATGCTAAACATGGGCCCACTTTTTTCTGCAATGTCGGGGCAAGGATTTACCAAGAAAGGGAAAAGGTCAAATGATGGGAGGGCGAAGTCATCTTTTTGTCAATAGAAGATGGATGAGTTGCAGTTACAGTCAGGGGAACGACTCTTGTCTTCATGTGTGGATAGAAATGAGCCAAGCGTTGCAGCTTCTGATGTTAAAAATGATTTACATATGCCAAAATATTTACCAAAGAAAGATATATAGCAACACTACAGGCCGAAGGATCAATCCCAACATCTAGTGTTGTACCAGTGCCAGGTCTAGATACAAAGTGGCAGCTGGAGAATTCGAGAATATGGTGCTCAAATGGTCATTAGATGAGATACTGAACAAAATTTGTTCAAGAACAAGGTCCATTGTTGATCTAGTCATGGAAGTTCCTTTATACAAATAAAATGGGGTGCATTACAAGTATTTTATATTTCCTTATTCCACATAGCAAGCGCTTAAACTTAGAACTTAAGATGGTCAAGGCTCTGAAGAAGAGAGCAACCTCAAGAAAATGCAGTGTGAAAACATTCAACAGTGTTATCATGAAGTTCCCCAAAATTGATGAAAGCTTCGATAAAGTTAGAATTGTGTTTAAGAAATACGATGAAGATTCCAATGGAACAATAGATTCCGATGAATTGAAGAATTGCTTTCAGGAATTGAATGCTTCTTCGACACATGAACAAATAAAATAATTATACCAGGGGTGTGATATGGATGAAAACGAAGGAATTGATTTCAAGAGTTCATTGTGTTTCTTTCCTCTGTCCATCTGCTGGAAGACCTCCGTGACTACATTCTAGTTGTAGTAAATAGGAAAGAGTGTCAATATAAGGATATATGATAGGAGTAAAAGCATACTCTTGGCATGAATTCTTATTTCTAGGAAAGAAGACAAAATGTGTCCATTCACCACCCAAGAAGAATGATATTTGCACAATTATGTATACGAGTGGAACAAAGGGAGAACGCCTGATCTTCTGAACATTTTCAAGGTTCTGTTGTCTATCACAACTATTTCATATATAAGGTCTACTATTTTTGTCTCGGAAGTGGAAGGATCGATTGCAGTAAGAAATATTGTGCAATAGGAAGATTGCTCGAACTCTGACCCTGAGTCCGATTTTGAATTTAGTAAACAATAAATATGTCTGCAAATGGAATTGAATAATTGCTGAGAGCTTGCACTCACGCTCCAAGTATAGCTTGCATAATCTGTTAAAAATCCTGAGCAATAGAGGTATTGCATCATCGCAGCAGAGCCACAGACGATTACCTCCCCAAGGAATCAATCATTGTTTCAATTGTGTTTGATTTTATGTGGGTGACAGGCGTGACCTCCATCTCTCCATATAGTTTGGCGATCATGATACAGTTCGATCTTCCGTTGCAGATACATATCCTTCGGCTTGTGGGTGCCCTGTACATAAGAACACGCCAATATGACTGAAATCTGGTGGGACTACCTCTCTCTAACAACAATCATCTATTGAGACAACCAATCGCATAAGAATTTCAGACAGCGAAAAACTCTAGAGGGCATTCAGTAGAACATGGTGTGGCTTGTATATGTGAAAACGTGCACCAACGAATTGGTATTTTGAAGGTGCCACATAGAAAATTGGCGAGGCAACACGAAGAGGTTCTTCTGGCTGCAAAAAGAAGAAAATTATTTAAAATTATCCAATGGGAATTAATCATAACACAAAGAAATCCCAAACGATAGCAACAGCAAATTAATTTGTTAGCAATGTGTTAAGAAAATTCCTGAAGAAATTCGTTCACTTGGAAAACTACCCAGCAAATGAATGGAATTGTTTTAACCACTCGTATAATAATTTAAAGGAGGTAGCGCGCAGCCATCAAAGGAGAATTATTTTTTTAGAGAAGTCTTAGAACGACAGAAAATTTCTGAAGGATATATGATCTCAGAAATAAAATTTAGAGAAAGAACTTAGGAGGAATTTTTAGAGAGCAGTATGTTGTGAGTGTTGGGAGAGCTTTTTCATTTCATTCTTCCATTACATCTTCAATGAAAATTGACAAAATCATCGGCAACAGGTGGTCTTGCAAAGCAGCGAAGAGGATAAGTGAGGATGAGTTTGTTGGCTTTCATGAAGTAAATATTTACTTGTTTAGTTTGTTGTAATAAGGCTTGATTTGATTCGATACTAATCAGTGTTACTATGCAGGCTCTCTCCTTGTGATCCGTCATCATGGCTCTATTCCTTCTTGTCTCAGCGTTCTTTTTCTTCTTCATGCTTGGTATTTCTATTGTAAGTTGCCTCCAGAAGGGCTAAAAACCATATACCTGGCCCTTGTCTATGCAAAGACTTAAAGATTTTGATGATTTATGATGTTGTATGGAAAGTTTTTCAATCGAAATCAGCTCTTTGTCACTCTATATATCTCTCTAATTTTTCTTTAAATTCCTTAATTTTCTTCATCTTTATTTTACATTTTGATTTCAGAAAAAAATAAAATAAAATAAAATAAAATATAATAATAATAATAAAATTAAATTAAGGAAACACATAAAAACATTTTTTTGGGGGTTTATAATCATGTGTATAAAGTTTTTAATTTGTTAATGTGCATAAACTTTTATTTTTGTTTATTTTTTGTAATTTTATTACTTTTTAAATTACGTCCTAACTTATAAATAAAAAACATAAAATGTTATATCAAGAAAATGTTGCGTCACTATATGTTTCAAATTAAGGTTATAAGTTTTTCTTTTAATTAGGTTACTTTAAATCTATTATAGTTTATTAACTTTTGTAGCGTTTAGTTAACTTTAATTTAATTTACCTTTTGTTAAATAAACAAAAACATTGCTTTTAACTTTTATCATTTGTCTTTCTTTTATTAATTTTCATTTTATTACTCTAATTGTATAAAACCTCACATAGAAATAATTGGATTGTAAATAGCACAAAATCATAAAATCAGATAAAAATTAAAAGTTGTTAAAAAGTTAAATTACAAGGCAAAGGGGTCTCTGCTTGGACTATAGGTTAGGAGAAAATTGGCCTAGAGTTCAATGTGCATTCTTGTCTGGGGCTTAAATGCTAGGGTAAAATTCATGCTTCTTCTCGCCTAGCTCGCAAGAGGTTGAAAAGTTGACGTTTGAGACTCTCTAGTCTTTTGGCGTCAACATATTTTTGGCGACCATACTGGGGAAGAACTGTTCAATGGTTCTTTTTTAGTTTTTATTTTAATTATTTCAATTCTTTTTTACTCTTCCTAGACCTCAATGTCTCAACCGATTGGAAGCCTGTTTGGTGGGTGTAACCTTGTGGTTCCAGCTACTAACCCTAGGAAAGTCATTCGCAAGTATGGTTTGTTTGAGTTTGAAGCAGATATAAACAATTCTCCTTGGTTTTTTCCCATTCCCTTGAAGTTCGCTCACCCGGTGAACCCTTTACCTCACAAATTCAAGGATCATTTGCCTCTCTTCCATGGCAATGGAACTGTTACAGTTATTAAACAATGTCTTGCATTTTCGAATGCTTGCGCCATTCTCAGAGTAAATAATAATGATAGTTGTATGTTGTTGTTTATGAATTCCCTTCAAGGTGATGTCGCCTCCTTATTTTCTAGCCTTCCCAATGGATGCATTTCTACCTGGTTTGAGTTGTCTTACTGGTTTACTGCAACTTTTGGGCATTTGGATAATCCTTACGAGCATATTAAGAGGTTTAATCAATTACGCATGAAGGGTAATGAGAGCATTCTTACTTTTAATCTTCAGTTTATGAAGTCGTACAATCTAATTCATACTCCCATTCTCCCTACCAACTTGATTTCTCTGTTGCATTACTATGAACTTTTTCCCCTCTTTATCGATGGCGGTTGGAAGAAAAGAATGTTCAAAACCTAGAGCTAGCCCTATCTACTTGTCTCAATTTTGAAGAAAAAAATCGTAGAACAGGTTACTCCTTTGGTGTTTATGATTCACACAAGGAGTTGTCTTCTTTAATCCTCGTCATTAAGAGATTGCAATATCCCATGTCCTTTCTCGAGTCTCAATCTTCAAATCATACTAGGAGTATCTCTCGGGAACCCTTTCTCTGAGGGACTAATCATAATGAATCAAATACTTCTGGTCGAGAGCTTGAATGTGACGAGGACCATGATTATATCATGATGCTTAATGACCAATCCACCTCTCACACCCTTCTTAAACCTCATACCTAAAATCACCTTTCATTTCAATCTTCTTCTATGTACGCATACAATGGAAATTCTGATTACGCAAATGAAGAAATCAATGCTAATTATTTCAAACCAATTTACGATACATTTGTATTCGACAATGATGCTAATGAGTGGTCAAATGATGTTGACCAGTATGAATTTAATGATGCATGAACCAATTTTTTTTCTAAAGACATATATGAGTTCAATCAAGATCTTAATTTGTATAAAATTTTTGCTAATTCTTTGTTCCAATCAAAAGAGGATAAAGAACTTGGCACTATCGAGCATGTCCCTCCTTGGCACAATTTTTATTTTGATGCTAGTAATATTGTAGGGGCATTCCAATGTTTTTTAATCCATGTTATGAATCTTCTTTGCATCATGATGATCGTGTTCATAAGGTCCACACATGTGATATTAAATTGTTTGATAAATTCATGGATCTTCCCTCAAAGGTACAAACACTAAACCATAAATCTAATTCAATCAATACCTTCATCATTACTAACAAAGCATCTGTTGGTTGGCATGTCTTGGATATGGGAGGTCTCTCCTTTTGGGTATTGATTTATCATTTCTCCACACAGTACACATATGTTGGTTGGCATTTTGGTTGTTCCTCCATGCCTAAATTTGTCAAACTCATAAGACCTACATGCAAATAAAATGATGCATTTCTTTACTCTAAATTCTATCCGACCTGAGTCCAAGCTAGTGGTTTCTTTTCTCTGTAAATAAATAAACAAATTAAAAAATATAATAAAAAAATATAATAATAACAATAAAAAAAAATCCAGGAAGGGCTAGATTAGTTTCGATTTGTTTTCGCTTTTACTCAATTTATTTTCTCGCTTTTATTTATTTTTTCTTCCTTTTCGTTTTGCCCTTTTTTAGGCCAGAAGTGATGGATCAATGATTGGTGATATTAAAAGGTAGGATACACACACACACACACACACACACACACACACATATATATATATTTAACCAATTGACCAAATGTGTTTTGGTGGACAACATACTTGCAGGTGAACTAATTTGCCTTCCTTTGTCATGATTCCTCACTTGTTTACCATTATCTTGCTACGCGGGACATCCTCGCTCATCACATTCGTCAGCACTATCCCCTCTTCTTTCTTTCTCTTTCTCCATCCCCCTTCATTTTGAGATGCCTCCAGCATGCGTGTTGTGGAAACTTTGTGTTTTGGGTCTTTCCCTCAATGCACAACCACGACAGTTTTCTAGCTGCGTAATCATTTTGTCAAGTTTCAAAGAGTTGTCCCTTTGGGTACAACAGGTCCAAACCCCCTCATACTTACCACTCTCCATGAGTTATTACCGAAGTCCCAATCCATGAATCCCTTTACCTCCATCGTGTCTCCCCTTGTTGTATAACCTAGCCTACCCAACCTTATCATCCTTTCCTTGTCCCACATTGAGTCGCCCTCGGTCCTGCCATTACCCTTTCTTTCCACTTTCCTGCAGAGAATCAATATTCACATGTTATCGTTTAAATATTGCACACCACTATAAGTGATGCACATTTGTTGGTTGGCAATTGTTGACAACGATTTTTTGTCAACATGACTTAACCAACAAAACGTTGCCAGGCTCCCTCTCCAGTCACACTACTTGCGCAAGTTTCGCTTATCCTCATTAAATGTATGCGCATTGTTCTTAGTGAATGTTTTATGACACTTGAATATTTTCTAAGCATACCTCTTTACTTAATCCTCTCATTATTCGCACCCTATTATTTTTCCAATGACACACATTTCCAAAAACCCTTGTGATGCCATTATTGATCCATGCACTCCCTTATGCACTATGTAAAAGAGAGACTCAACAACTATTATTCAAGATTAGTTATGGTCATGTTATATAAGCCATGCCATATTCATATGATTAACACACTGGAATCATTAACCATCTCAAGTCACATTACCTCATAAATGTTGTGCCATTATTTCACTCCCTGTCCACTCTTCAAAAGAGAATATATTATAATGTTTACTTTTCATTAGGCTCTATCTTTCTACCCAACATACATCACTTTTTCAAGCTTTTTATCATGTGCCCCTCTTTTAATATTTGAGTTGTCCCATAAAGTTATAACTTTAACATAACTTCATGACTCAAGAGGAGATCCTTTTAGAATCTGCACAGACAGATATCATGAACTTGGGAAATTTGGAAAGAATGTTGGCACGTGAGGAGGAAAAAAAAAGGGCCATTGTCCATAAATCTGTGTATGAATGCCCACTAATATGTTTTTACTCACTAATATGTTTTTACTCAAGAGACGGAAAGAATGATATGGATTTTACTAAGGCATCGACATTTCCATCAGATCTATTTTCAAAATTCGTTCCCTATCCAGAGAAACTTGTATGTGTTGTTACAGGGCAACCTGCCAAGTATGTATCATGACCCAAAGACATGATTGCCATATGCAACAAAGGAGGATTTCATAATCATTCGAGAAAAGTTTTCATAAGTAAACAAATGAAGAGACCACATCAATATGATAAACATGGGCCCTCTTTTTTCTGCAATGTCAGGGCAAGGATTTACCAAGAAAGTGAAAAGGTCAAATGATGGGAGGGTGAAGTCATATTGTTGTCAACAGAAGATGAATGAATTGTATTTATAGTCAGGGGAACGATTCTTGTCTTCATGTGTGGATAGAAATGAGTCAAGCATTGCAGCTTCTAATGTTAAAAATGATTTACAGATGCCAAAATATTTACTAAAGAAAGATGTATAGCAACACCACAGGCCGGAGGATCATGCTGATATTATGGTAGTTGCGGGAGGTATATACCTCCACATGTAAACCTGATGAGGATAGAATACTCCAGGAAGAAAGAAGAAACCCTAATGAGTTGGATAATAACCCTAGAAGACTTTTCGGCTCAAGAAGATCATTTATATTAGGTTATTAGCCTCCAAGAGAAGAAGTCGTCCAGAAATAATAATATATACTGAAAAGACAGATACCCAGAATGAGAAGTCGGCCCAGGCAGTTATCCAAAATTAGTATAAATATAGGAGGCCAATTCTCATTCTGACAGACAGTCTCAGAATTGCAGAGCAGCACTTGTGCACACTGCAGTGCCCAGTTTTGTGCGCAGGTTTGAGGAGAGCTATCGGTGCAGTTGCTGCAACTAGCAGTTATGTTTTGGCTTGGAATATCTCTTGGCTAGGGTTTGGACTATCTGATCAGCTCTTGTTAGTGCGCTACACTTTGTTTGGCTATCTATTCTAGGGTTTTCTTCTAGAGTGATTCTCTGTCAAGGTTAAGGTGCTCAGAGGGTGGCTTTGGCCTATGGTTGGGTGACAATAGAGATATTGTCAATGGTAAAATGAGCACTTCCATTATATTCTAACAGGTTATGGTCCCACACCTCCTTCATTCAGTCTAACTGCTAAAAGGAAACATAGCCATAAGAATATTAAGCTTGTTGAAGAATTGTCGCTAGGGTTTCTAACAGGAGCAGTCACCAAATCGTTGTCGCTAGGGTTACTAGCAGGTGCAGTTGCATAAATCCTAATCCTCTCATTGAGACACTTTTAAGTGAAGATATTGAACTAATCTCTATACAGATCAATGCACCCTAGCCTAGCGCATCTCTTGGTACTCTCAACAAGCCAAGACGTCAAGTTTGAGTTTGTGGTCAAATCTAGGGTTTGACCAAGTCAAAGAAGCCATGACTTATTCTATGAAGTCAGAGAACAAATTAGATGGAGCCTATAACTTCAGAGCATGGAAGACAAGTATTGACCTCATCCTTGCCAAGAATAAAGTGTTGGATATCGTGAAAGGAAAGATCATGGAACCAGAGTTTGAAGAAGGAAAAGAGAAGGAACCACAGAACATTGCAGTTATGGAGAAGTTCAAAGATGGTGACATCAATTCCATGAGTATCATAGTGGAATCTATAAAATACCACTTGATACCCTACATTTCCCATCTTGACTCATCGAAGAAGATGTACGATGCCCTAACAAAGCTCTTCTCGATCAGAAACATTGAACAAGTTATGAGTCTGAAGAATGAGCTCTGTGACATGAAGATGAATGATGAGGATAGCATAACATCATACTTTGTGAGGATCTCCTAGTTAAGAGATCAACTACAAGCTATTGAAGAGATCATTTCAGAGAAGGAATTGGTAAACATAGTACTCAATGGTCTTCCCAAGACGTGGGATGTATTTTCCGCAAGCATGAACACAAGAAAGGAGTATCCTACATTTGAAGAACTTTGGACTTGTTGTGCTCAAGAAGAATACAGGATCAATGCAAAAGAGAAACCCCAAAAGAAGTACGATGATCAGGGCTTCATAACAGGATTCAAGAATTTAAGGAACAAAAGGAAGTTTGGCTCAAGGAGGAAGCCAAATCAAGAGAAAGACATTTTAGAAATACAATGCTTCAACTGTCGAAAGTATGGTCACTACAAGAATCATTGTCTCGAGCTAAAGAAAAGGAAGGAGAAACACGAAGCATCAGTTTCCGAAGAAAAGGAACCAACAAAGAAGACTAAGCAGGATGAAAGAGATTTCTTCTTCTGAAGGTAACAATACTCTTCTTATTTCTTGTACATATCGTGTTTTCATTGTCTATATACATATCTTGTATATCTATCTCCTGGAAGATAATGTATTCCAAGGAGAACTATACCTATGGAAGAACAACAAGATAAGGATTGATATCATTAGATAATACACATGAAAGGATGAAATACGCCGACTCAATCATGAAGAGACATAGAAGAAGAAAAGACAGAAAGAAGTCAGAGAAAGACTTATAACATTTTGTAGAAGACAACAAGATGAAAGCATGGACTCCGTTAGACAGAGAGAGCCAATTATATATTGCAGAAGACAATAAGGATGTAGATGGAAGCATGGACTCTGTTAGACGGAGGGAGCCGATTATATGCACTCATACATGAAGCAAGGATTAAGAGGGAGCTAATCCTATGATCCATTAAAATTAATGAAGTATGGCAGTATCCATGAAAGACAGTACGTGTTCAGTTCAACCGCAGAAGAAGACCTCTTCGAAGAAAAGCCTTAAAGTATTCCTGGTTGTCCATCTAGATCCATGATCCTATGATAAAATACAGAAGTGAAATCTTTAGGGCATGGAATCTATAAGAAACTCCATGGACCCAACAGCTAAAGGAAAAACATGAGGAAGAACATGAAGATTCCAAGAAACATGAGAAGCCAGAACAACCAGTCATTATATCACAAGATTACCAGCCTGACATGAACTCACTAAAAGCAATCAAGCAGAGGAACTAAAAATTGTGATGAAGAACAATGTATGGAAGACTTATGAATGAAAGCATTGCAATATCCAGAACTAGAGGTTCTCCCAGATGGAGAGAGAAGACTACGATGATTACTCGCTTAAGTGAACCAAACATATATTTACATGAGTCAATATCCATGAGTTGGAGTTCTTCATCAGATAAATGCAAAGAATGTTCTCCAGAGCAATTGAGAAAAGAGCATATCAAGAGAAATCTCAAGACTTTGAGGCATACCATAAAGAGACCCTTGTATGTAGATGGAAAAAAATAACTTGGTGGAGAACCTCCAGTGCACAGCAGAAGTGTGGTGAAGATTTACTATAACAAGATATTGTATCAAGATGATTACTCAGAAGATCAAATCTCATGATGATAGAAGAAGTGCCACATGGATATGTTCCAGTTTTCCAACAATGATATATTTTATTGATCAGAGCTACATGAAGCCTTCAAAGAAGACGAGTTCTCCAGGACGAAGTACATTTGAAATCAAGCATTAAATTATCCATGATGAAGTTCAGAAAGGAGAAAGAGGTTCTCCAATACATATCTCCACAAATGAGCAGATAAACATACATCTTGGTAAAGCTTTTGTCCAAGATAAAAGAGTTTGCGTACTCAAGCTGGAGCTCGTGGAGACGACTTCCTTATTGAAAAAGGAAGAGATGACTCCCAGGTTGGGAGGGAGCACTGATATGTATTGATTTATGGACAGTCATTTTTCAGTTCGAAAAATGGTCCAAGATGAGCAGTTTTCTTTCCAGTTCGGAAAGTGGATTGAGATTTCTGATAGACAGCGATTTCTCATTGTGGTTAACATGGGAAATGCTCCAGATTGCTTATGTATCATAGACAACGAATTCCCATTGTGGTTAACATGGGGAGTGGTCTAGGGAAGTCTTTCTTCTTGAGGGTTACTCAAGAAGATTGGCCCACCTTGCCGGACAACGATTTCTCATTGTGGTTAACATGAGGAATGGTCTGTTTTGGAGGTTGGTACAGGACAGTCTTCTCCTCTTGTGGTTAACAGAGGAAATGGTTTGGACAGTCATTCCTTAGGGTTTATACATTCTCTCCAGGGTGCACATTGATTAGTGTAAGAGGAATGGCCCAGGGTGGGGAATGGTCCAGGCTAAGAAATCAGGGACAAACATTCCTTAGGGTTTATACATTCTCTCCAGGGTGCACTTTGATTAGTGTAGGAAGAATGGCCCGAGGTGGGGAATGGTCCAGGTTTAGAAGACATGGCAGTTATTCTTCCTTGCTTGAGAAGAATAGTCCAGATATCTCATTGTTCCACTCTAAGGGCGGATATTCTTTCAGATCTCACAAATGTGAGTGAAATATTGGCGCAGATGATTCTGTTTATATCGTAACATTGTTTCTTTGCAGGTTGATATCAGATGATTGTTATGAATATTGTATGATAGTAGATGTATACTACTGTGGTGGATGTGTTCCACTGTTCGTGACTATACGTTGTTGATCAAGTACTTGTGTGTTACTTGGTGTGGTAGTCTACCACTGGATTATAGTTATATACTACTATGGATAGACACAGTTGTGTTCTATTTTGTTTCGATTTCCTTGAAGACTATTAGCAGTATTGGAAATGATTATCAGTTAGATGGATAATCAAAGGAAAAAGATTTCCCAAACGGAAAATGGTTCAGATCATTTACTCTTTTAGATTAGAAGAATGGCTCTTGTATCACTCTGTGGAGTGAGCATCATGTCTGATTACTCAGATAGAGTATGGTTTTGAGAGATGATGCAGCTGATGACACTGATGATGATGATGGTGCTCATGATCTAGTCATGATATAGTCTGTACAACTATGTTGATGCTACCAGGGGGATGGTATGTTTTTGTGCTCAAGACCATTACCTGTAATACCTCCCTAACTAGGAGGGAGTGTTGATATTATGGTAGATGTGGGAGGTATTTACCTCCATGTGTAAACCTGATGAGGATAGAATACTCTGGGAAGCAAGACGAAACTCTAATGAGTTGGCTAATAACCCTAGAAGACTTGCGGCTCAAGAAGATAATTTATATTAGGTTATTAGCCTCCAAGAGAAGAAGTCAACTAGAAATAATAATATATACTGAAAAGACGGATACCCAGAATGAGAAGTTAGCCCAGGCAGTTATCCAGAATTAGTATAAATGTAGGAGGCCAGTTCTCATTCTGGCAGGCAGTCTCATAATTGCAGAGCAGCACTTGTGCACGCTGCAGTGCCCAGTTTTGTGCGCAGGTTTGAGGAGAGTTGCTGGTGCAGCTGCTATAGCTAGCAATTATGTTTTGTCTTGGAATATCTCTTGGCTAGGGTTTGGAATATCTGATCAGCTCTTGTTGGTGCACTATCCTTTGTTTAGCTATCTAGCCTAGGGTTTGCTTCCGGAGTGATTCTCTGTCAAGGTTAAGGTGCTCGGAGGGTGGCTTCGGCCTATGGTTGGGTGACAATAGAGATATTGTCAATGGTAAAACGAGCACATCCATTATATTCTAACAGATCAATCCCAACATCTAGTGTTGTACCAATGCCAGGTATAGATACAAAGTGGTGGCTGGAGAATTAGAGAATATGGTTCTCAAATGGTCGTTAGATGAGAGACTAAACAACATCTGTTCAAGAACAAGGTATGGTGTTGATCTAGTCGTGGTAGTGCCTTTATACAAAGAAAATGGGGTGCATTACAAGTATTTTATATTTCTTTATGTCACAGAGCAAGCACTCAAACTTAGAATTTAAGATGGTCAAGGCTCTAAAGAAGAGAGAAACCTCAAGAAAATGCAGTGTGAAAACATTCAACAGTGTTATCATGAAGTTCCCCAAAATTGATGAAAGCTTCGAAAAAGTTAGAATTGTGTTTAAGAAATACGATAAAGATTCCAATGGAACAATAGATTCCGATGAATTGAATAGTTGCTTTCAGGAGTTGAATGCTTCTTTGACACGTGAACAAAAAAAAGAATTATACCAGGAGTGTAATATGGATGAAAACGAATGAATTGATTTCAAGAGTTCATTGTGTTACTTTTCTTTTTCCATCTGCTGGAAGACCTCTATGACTACATGCTAGATGTAGTAAATAGGAAAGAGTGTCAATATAAGGATGGAGTAAAAGCGTACTCTTGGCATGAATTATTATTTCTGGGAAAGAAGACAAAATGTGTCCTTTCACCACCCAAGAAGAATGATATTTGCACAATTATGTATATGAGTGGAACAACAGGAGAATGCTTGATCTTCTGAACGTGTTCAAGGTTCTATTGTCCAAGGTTCTATTGTCCAGCACAACTATTTTAGATATAAGGTTTACTATTATTGTCTCGGAATTGGAAGGATCGATTGCAGTAAGAAATACTGTGCAAAAGGAATATTGCTCAAACTCTGACCATGAGTCTGATTTTGAATTCAGTAAGCAATAAATCCGTCTGCAAATGAAATTGAATAATTGCTAAGAGCTTGCACTCACGCTCCAAGTCTAGCTTGCATAACCTGTTAAAAATCCCGAGCAATAGAGGCATTCCATCATCGCAGCAAAACTAGAGACGAGTACCTCCCCAGGGAATCGATCATTGTTTCAATTGTGTTACATTTTATGTGGGTGATAGGCGTGACCTCTATCTCTTCATATAGTTTGGCGATCATGATACCATTCGATCTTTCGTTGCAGATACATCTCCTCCAGCTTATGGGTGCCCTCTACATAAGAACACACCAATATGACTGAAATCTGGTGGGACTACCTCTCTCTAACAACAATCATCTATTGAGACAGCCAATCGCATAAGAATTTCAGACAACGAAAAACTCTAGAGGGAATTCAGTAGAACATGGTGTGGCTTGTATATGTGAAAACGTGCACCAGTGAATTGGTATTTTGAAGGCGCTACAAGCAAATTGGTAAGGCAACACAAAGAGGTTCTTCTGGCTGCAAAAAGAAGAAGAATTAGTTAAAATTATTCAATGGGAATTAATCATAACACAAAGAAACCCAAACGACAACGACAACAAATTAATTTGTAAGCAATGTGTTAAGAAAATTCTTGAAGCAGTTCGCTCACTTGGAAACTACCCAACAAATGAATGGAACTATTTTAACCACTCATCTAATCATTTAAAGGAGGCAGCATGCAGACATCAAAGGAGGATTATTTTTCTAGAGAAGTCTTAGAAGGACATAAAATTTATGAAGGATATATGATCTTAGGAATAAAATTTAGAGAAAGAACTTAGGCAGAATTTTCAGAGAGTAGTATGTTGTGAGTGTTGGGAGAGATTTTTCATTTCATTCTTCCATTACATATTCAACGAAGATTGACGAAATCATCCGCAGCAGGTGGTCTTGCGAAGCAGCGAAGAGGATAAGCGAGGATGAGTTTGTTGGCCTTCATGACGTAAAGATTTACTTGTTTAGTTTGTTGTAATAAGGCTCAATTTGATTTGGTGCTAATCAGTTTTACTATGCATGTTCTCTCCTTGCGATCCTCCATCATGGCTCTATTCCTTCTTAGCTCATCTTTCTTTTTCTTCTTCATGCTTGGTCTTTCTATTGTATGTTACGTCTAGAAGGGCTAAAGACCATATACTTGGCCCTCATCTATGCAGAGACTTGAAGATTTTGATGGATTATGATGTTGTATGGGAAGTTTTTCAATGGAAATCAAATCTTTGTCACTTTGTATATTTCTCTGATTTTTCTTTAAATTCCTTAGTTTTCT
>JASDQU010435384.1:43753-58088 GCA_032191745.1 Picea mariana
AAAAAAACATAAAATGTTATATCAAGAAAATGTTGCTTCACTATATGCTTCAAATTAATGTTATAAGTTTTTCTTTTAATTAGGTTACTTTAAATCTAGTATAGTTTATTAATTTTTGTAGCTTTTAGTTAACTTTACTTTAATTTACCTTTTGTTAAAATAAACAAAAACATTGCTTTTTACTTTTATCATTTTTCTTTCCTTTATTAATTTTCATTTTATTACTCCAATTGTATAAAACCTCACATAGAAATAATTGGATTGTAAATAGCATAAAATCATAAAATCACATAAAAATTAAAAATTGTTAAAAAGTTAAATTACAAGGCAAAGGGATTTATGCTTGGACTGTAGGTTAGGGGAAAATTGGCCTAGAGTTCAATGTGAATTCTTGTTTGGGGCTTAAATCCTAGGGTAACATTCTCGTATCTTCTCGCCTAGCCCGCGAGAGGTTGAAAATGTTGACATTTGAGACTCTCTAGTATTTTGGTGTCAATAGAGAGTATTGGAGCGGAGCACAAGTGATGTTTTAGATCATCAAATGCTCGTTTTTGTGCCTTCCCCCATGCGAAATTTACCCTTCCACCACCCTTGGTCACTTGGCTGAGGGTCCATGAAATATGGGAGAATCCCAACACGAACTGTTCGTAGAAGATGGAAAGTCCCAAGAAGCTCTGAAGCTCGGTTAGTCTAGTCGAGGCTGGCCAATCACGGATGACTTGGATCTTAGCCGGATTTACATGTATCCCATGATCATCAACAATCTAGCCCAAGTATTGGACCATGTTCATGCCAAAGGAGAATTTTTTCAAGTTGGCATATAGCTTGTGTTGCCACAAAGTGCTCAAAAACTGTTGAATATGCTGCATGTGTTCCTCCCAAAGTTCTTTTGAAGATGAGGATGTCAACCAGATATACCACCACAAAAGAGTTGGTGAAGGGTCTCAATACATCATCAATCAACCTCAATAAAGTGGTCGGTGCATTTGTTAAGCCAAAGGGCATGAATATCCATTCGAAGAGACCTTCTTTAGATTTGAAAGTTGTCTTCCATAAATCAGTTGGTTCAATGGGAACTGGTGTTAGCCAGACTTTAGGTCAATCTTGTTGAAGAAATTTCTCCCCATGTGTTGGTCAAGAAGGTCATCAATTTGGGGAATTGTGTACTGGTTCCTGACTGTGATTTTGTTTAATGCTAGGTAATCAATGCAGAGATGCCAGGTCTCGTCTTTATTCTACACCAGTACAATCGGGCTTCTGCAATGGGAGGAGCTAGGTCCTATGTGCCCCTTTTGAAGCAGCTCTTGGATATGACACTTGATTTCTTCATTTTCCATCAATGAGCGATGATAGACTGGGCCATTAGGAAGAGGTGCACTGGTGGTTACATCAATTGGATGCTTGACTTGGCAGTGTGTTAGTACCCCGGTGGGTGAGGAGAAGATGTCTTTGTATGCTTCCACGATCTCGTCCACTTTCTTCTGCTGCAAAGAGACTCTGTGTAAAGGCCACGGATGTGGCGGTGAACTTCTGCTTACTGTGAGCACAGATCACAAAGAAGATGAACTTCCCAATCTTTGAAATGACCTTACTGCATTGCTTAGAAGAGATTAAAGAAATAGAGGTAGGTGGAGCTACCTCTGGTATTATGTACAATTGTTTACCCAAATTAATAATAACATTGTGGGGTATAGAATCATACACAACATGTCGCTTCCAAAAATATGGTTGTCCTAAAATAACATCACAAACTTCAAGGGGAGAAATATCACACAATACCTTGTCTTTGAATGGATTGATGTCGTAGGGAAGACGACATTGTTGGTTGATGTGGAGATCTCTTCCTTGGTGAAGCTAGCTGATTGTGTAGGTATGCGGGTGTGGTGTCATTGGCAGGTCCAGCCGCTTGACAACCTCTGTTGAGATCAGGTTCTTATGAATTCCTCTATCAACGATGAAATGAAGTGGATCCCCCTTTACCCACATATGTGAGTGAAAGAGGCATTCCTCTTCCTTTGGTTCTTCTGGTTCTCTTGGTTGTACTTTTGTGGTAGCGACAGTGGCGCTAGGTTCAACATCGATAATCCACTTCCCTCCTTCTGGATTTGATTCAGAGTCAGAATCTACCTCTGAATCGAAATCTTTCATCTCAGCCACTAGTGATTGCTTGGAGCGACATTCTTCATTGGTGTGCCAAGGGATTTTATGGTATTCACACCACTTTCTCATGTCCTTCTTCGACTTCTCATTACCCCTATTGTGTTGTGGCTTGGAATAGTTGTCCCGAGAGTAACCATATTTGATATGTCCCTTGTTTTGTGGGTTGGGGCCGCCTTTTCCCTACTTCGACTGTGAGGAGTTTGCATATCTAAACTCTCGCCTCTTCTGCTTAAATTTTTTCTCGATCTTGACATCATATCTATAAGTCGCACCTAATGATGCGATGTCCAGAAACTCCATTTTTGTTTGAATGTGTCTATGTAGACAGCTATGGTATTTGAGCACCAGATGTCGTTCATAGTCTTTGATACCCAATTTGGTGCGTAGGGTATGGAAAATACTAGTGAAATCTAGTACTGTCTGTCCTCTTTCCTGACGCAACATGGTCCATCTTGTGTACTGGTCCTCATAGCTTCCAACAGGGTAGTACTATTCTTTAATGACATCCCTGAAGAAATCGCATGTGGGGGTGACCGCAAATATTGCAGATTCCTCTATGGCCCTTTTCTCAGAGTAAGTATCCCACCAATCCTTAACATGGGGGACGACTTTGAGGAGTGCAAAAGTAATCTTTTCCTTGTTAGAAAAATTGTGGACCGAAAAGTACCCTTCAAGCAAATTCAACCATTTATCTACAACATCCGCATCTATCAGTCCTTCAAATAATGGAGTATCAAAATTTACGTGTACCTTGAAGGGGGTTGGATGGCCCCTTGATGAAGATGTGTCTCCTATGGACAGCTGCCGAAGGATCTATGCAAAGTTGTCCATCATTTCGTTCCTTTGTCATGCAAGGGCTTCCTCAAGCAAAATTTTAAAGGATATCCTACTCCATCATCTTTCTTCTCATCCCCCTTGGGTTTTTTTTGGGTTTGGTGCGACCGATCTTGCAAAGACTCGACTAGTTTGAGTCCCAACTTCTTGTACCTAGATCTTGATCTTGTCGGGGACATGCACGACCAAAAATAAATGAAGATCAGACCGCTCTAATACCACTGATCCAGATTTATGAGAGGAACAAAATGAATAACAGAATGAATAAAATAACATAGAGATACAGAGAACAACAACAGATATCCAGTGAAAAATAACTTCTATTGAATAAATAAAATAGGTTGAAACTGTAAAACTGTAGAAATGAAAACAACTTGTTCGAATGGTGGTATATATCTTTGAGAAGAGATGTGGCTGCTACACACATCTGTCTGAGTAGAATGATTAAATTGAGGCTCCAAAGGCCTTTTTAACATTACTCATGAATGTCAAAACCCTAGACATCCAAAAACCTAACCCTAGGAGATGAAACACCAAAAGTTATGTGGACCTTGATGGGTAAGTTGGTACCTCAACTTCCCAGGGTTGTAAATTTTTCACACGACCTTCGTTTTAGGCTCGTGATAGCCTGTTGGAAAGGTCTTTTCGAGAACTATATATTGTGCCTTCAAAATCTGAATTAGTCAATAGTTTGGCTGTGGCAATCCAAAAAAACATTGTTTAGGGCCCCAAAATGGCCCTGGAAGTACATAAAGATGTATTGACAAGAAAACTTCCAAAATATGCCAGTTGTATTAGGTGGGATGCCACCAATCTCCACTTGGAAGATGTGTAGGGATTCAGACAGCCCTGGAAGTGTAGAACCCACAATTACAAATAATTACAGAAGAACGTGTTGAACTAAAAATTGTCAAGAGGAGGCAGTTGGAATAGGTGGGTGGCCACCAATATCCACCTGGATCATTATGTTGAGGGTAGTTCAAGCACGATAACACCTATGCATGAAGAGGATTCAACAACATATCTCATTTATGATGTTGATGAGGAAGTGATTGTACCTCAACATGCTGGTGAAATTGAACAAAATCCCTTAGCGTTGCAAGATTTGGAGGACCAATTATTGGTTAGGGAGAAGCCTCTTGTGACGATCCCACATGAGGAGCATTCAGAGTTGTGGGTGTTTGAGAAGATATTTGACACAAAGGGTTTTGACCATGCACCTATTTTTCATTGCAGGGATCATGAGTCGTTTCTTGTGGCTCAAGGCTTGAGCTACATAGGAGGTAGTTGAGTAAATTCCTTGTGGACCAGTGAGTAAGGAAGTATATGCACCAGTTGATTTGGGGATAGTGTATAGGATAGTGGTGGATGCATTACTTTGGGATCCAGGTTTAGTTGATATTAGTGGAATGATCAATATAGTTTCCCACGTAGGACATAGGGTGGTACATGATGATATAGTGGTGTGCAGTGGTATACAACAATATACAACTGTGTATCAATTAAGAGAGTTAGATGAGGCATGGGGGATGATGGGGAGCATGTTCAGGCATGGGACAATGTACTCTCCATAGCTTGATATTCGGTCAGATTGTCCTCGGGACAAGGATAGGTAGTTTGGTATGATAAATGTTTTATTATAGCCATGTGAACAGTGTGTAGGATGATATCCATGACATGTTGGATTGGCTCACGGGGGTATCAGTTGATTGGAAGTCCCATCTTCTGGTGGAATATTCCAAGGATTGGTTTTCTTGCGAGTTAATGGAGGGTCAAATTCAGGATGATAGGTATAGAGTGGTGGATGATATCATCTAATACTGAGGTAGCATATACTTAGTCCCTGAGTCCACACTTAAGGAGGAGATCATGAAAGTTATGCATGATTCACCTTTGACAAGACATGTTGGGTACTTCCAGACTTATCGATAGATCAAAGAGAGGTTCTCATGGAAGGACCTCAAGGACGATGTGTGGAGGCATATGAGGGAGTTCATGACTTGTCAGAAGAATGAGTCAAGGAATACCTATCCAGTAGGAATGTGGCAGTCTACACTCATTTCAGGACAGAGGTGGTAAAAAGTGTCAACAAATGGCGGTAAAGGTCTATCGGAGGTGCATGGCAGGGACCATATTTTAGGGACTTCACCAGAGTATGAGGCACCACAATTAGTAGAATGGTTCTTTTGAAAGGTGTTTAGACTCCATGTATTACTTGAGTAAATTGACGATGATTGATATAGAAGATTACTCAGTGTAGTTTGGCATGAGCTTAACAAATTAGCAGATACAGAGGGGATTCCTAGTAATTGGTTTCCACTAGATGGTGGAATACCAGGGACTTGTCTCATTTTGACTCTGATGGTTACCAATGTGGCACATCAACAACCAACAGGTAATGGGAGTGGTGGACTTCCAATTTGGTGGTGAGATCTGAGAATTCATCTGAGTGATGGATTGGTTCAGATAATGATGATTGACAGAGTCATGGCAGTGATTGGTTTGGTTTATTTTGGGGATGGAAGTAGAGGGGAGGTCAAGAATTACTCTATATCGTAGGACAGACTCGAGGTTGGTCATGGATTTGCAAGATTATATTTTCCTAAGACACTTTCGTAGGGGAGGGTCCGGGATAGTGGTTCCAATCCCTTCAGGGAGTTCATCATGGGGTTCCAAGAGAAGAGGATGCAGACTAGGCGCATTGGCTTGACAATGATGATCAAAGTGGTGCACCATTAGCATGGTGTTACCTTTCTAGGATTAATTTTGAACCTTAGGATTGCATTGCTTGATAGTTCAGATGTGAGTGTCGGTTTTGACTTTCTGGAGTTTACCTTTGGGATGCCTAGAAGCATTTTCTTGGATGAGTGGTCTTCTAAGGAGTTGGATGAGTTTGTGTAGCTTATGATAGTCTATATTATCAAGGACATGCAGATGGATTATTGTATTAGCACCTTACAGAACAACGCTATGAGTAGAGGGTCATCCACATCATACATGCTAGTTTGGGATCCTAATGACTTTACCGCCTATAGGATTTTTGTGTTCACATGGAGAGACTTTGCGGATGATGTATTAAAAGACTGTCTGGATTTTTCTTTGTCGATTGTAGTAGGATGGGCATGTTGGAGTATTAGGGATTTTCCCTTTAACATTAGAGGTTAAGTGTCATTGATTCTCGATAAGCTTGTGACCACGTAGACTTCTCTGTGATGTCTAATTTTGGAGTTAGTTTAGTTGAATGCATTGGGTTACATTGGTCAGATATGATCCTCGATAGTAGGGACGAGCCTTTGAGGATTCACAACTTGTAATTGCATGTGTGGAGGATGCGGTTTAGACAAGAGGATTAGATATCTATGATCAGAGTGGTGCAACATTAGTGTGGTGATTCCTTTTGAAGGATAGCTTGAGACCCTAGGATTTCAATAGTAGTAATCCAAATCTCGAGGGCTGAGATATGGATGCCTTGAATGTTGAGAGAGGAGGATCTTAGACATTTAAATCTTGCATGAAAAGAAGCATGGAAAAAAACATGTAAATGAAGTACAACCTCACCTCTAAAACTAATTACTAGTAAATCACTCAGAGCTAATTAATCTCACAATGAACACTATAAAATATGAGAGAAACCAACATGAGTAACTTGATATTATGAGAAGGCTTGCTAGGCCTTTATATAGCATTAACAAATGGTCCATTGGACAAAGTAAAAAATAGCTCATTAAATTATTCTCTATTATTATAATAGATCTAACTACCCAACTAACTAAGTAATGGAAAATAAAACCCAATACAATAATGGAAAGAGCTCATTAAATGAGTCTCTATTATTATAATAATAGATCTAACTACCCATTTAACTAAGTAGTGGAAAATAAAACCCAATACAATAATGGAGAGGTGAGACTCTCTTTGACCCATATGGAAAACCTATTATCCCAATTAATTAATGAGGAGGTGGGCATCTCCTTGATCCACATGGGAAATCTATTAGCTTTATAGCTTTATGACTTTTGCATCCAAATTTAGACCATATACCCCCTAAAATTTAGATCATTCCTCCCCCCTTAAAAAATTATGGTCCCCCATCATTTCACCCATGCTACAAAGAGACCCATGAGTACAATGTTTTAATTCTAAATTAAGGGAAGGGTTTTGTGTGGTTGACCCATAACCATTTACATTAATAAAATGGAAACATCGTGACTTTGTAGGCTTTGAATATCCTTCCACAAATTTATTCATAACTTCTGCTACAAGTGATGAAATCCAATTTTGTCAAAGACCCATTTGAGATACTGAAGAGACATTTCCATCTGTATATGGAACTTGTTCTGATTTGGCCCATGGAATGATAAAAAACTTGTTGAAGTGTCAGTGACGTGCAATCGTCTTGGAATAAAGACATGTAGATCTTCAATTAGTGATATCTCTCAAACCAGAAAACAAAATGAAATTTCGTAAAATACCCATTTGAGATGACAAAGATACCTTTCCATTGATATAACACAAGTTCTCTAAGATGTCCTATAAAGTTAGAAAAACCAGTCCTAATTTGAAGGGCGCACGACCACGCTGGTTACAAACATGTGTTGCTTCAAACACAAATATCTCATAAACCAGAAAACAGAATGCAATTTCACGAAATACCCATTTGATATCTTGAAGAGATATTTCCATCCATATGTGGAACTCCTTCTCTAGTTTCCTGATCATGGAGAAAAATACCATTGAAGATGGTGGTATGTGCAGCCTCTTTGGGTTAAATACACGTTGAGATTCAATCGATGATATCTATCAAACTAGAAAGCCAAATGAGATTCTGTGAAATACCCTTTTGAGATATTGAAGAGATATTTCCAATGAGCTATGGTAGAGCCTATGAAATGTTGTGTAAAGGTCACAACACCTCTTTGAATTTGGTTGAGTGTAGAGGTCCACAAAGGATGCCAAGGGTTTATAGAGCAACATGGGTTGTTGTAGAGGTTGTGGAACCTTCATGGGAAGCATGGACACCCTACAAATTTGTGTAAAATGTTGCAGACCAATGGATGTAGAGGATCCATGTATATATGTAGTGAATCCATGTATGGTTCTCCTTGTAATCGTGAACGAAGATCCAAGGGTAAAACAAAATAAATTGTAGTTCATGTGGACCAACTGTGATGCTTACAGTGTAGGGCCCGACAAATGGATTCTAATAGTACCAAAGGAAGGTTGGTGATTGTTGCAAATGTTTGAACCCACAACATGCTTCAAATCCTTGTTCTGATGGAGAGTGTACCCTCTCTGATACCATTGATGTAGATCTCGGGGGCTGAGATATGGATGGCTTGAATTCTGAGAGAGGAGGAGCTTAGTCATGCCAATATTGCATGAAAAGAAGCATGGAAAAAAATGTGTAAATGAAGTACTAGGGAGGTGAGGCTCAAAGAGGAGCCTCACCTCTAAAACTAATTTCTTGTAAATCACTCAGAGCTAATTAATCTCACAATGAACAATAGAAAATATGAAAGAAGCCAAAATAAGTAACTTGATATTATGAGAAGGCTTACTAGGCCTTTATATAACATTACAAAATGGTCCATTTGACAAAGTCAAAAAGATCTCATTAAATGAGTCTATATTATAATAATAGATCTAACTACCTAGCTAACTAACCCAATACAATAATGGAAAGAGATCATTAAATGAGTCTCTATTATTATAATAATACATCTAACTACCAAGCTAACTAAGTACAGGAAAATAAAACCCAATACAATAATGGAGAGGTGGGACTCTCGTTGACCCATATGGGAAACCTATTAGCCCAATTAATTAATGAGGTGTGCGTATCCTTGATCCACATGGGCAATCTATTAGCTTTATAGATTTATGACTTTTGCATCAGAATTTAGACCATATACCCCCTAAAATTTGGATCAAGCAGACAGTGCGGCAGTTGACATGGAGGTGAGAGCCATTTTTTTCCTTCATGAGATTGGTACCCTAGCAGAGAAGTTCCTTGATGGGTGGATAGAGTTGTTGCAACACCCAACGGCCTTACTTGTGGGCAGTTTTCATGCCTCTTATGTCAGTACATTACCGGACCATGCCTTGAGCAGAGGATGCTTCACATCTTACAAGGTGGTTTGGGATCCTGGTATCATTTTCAATTTTAGTCTGGATCAGTCGATGGAGCGTCAGGTCATGAGGGCATTGCTTGAGGACAAGCAATCTTTGGGAATGGAGGATTTTTCATGTCCCTACTTTCGAGTTCCCAGTTTTTTAGTATAAGGGACTTTCATGGCTTGTCAATGGAGAAAAACGAGTTAAAAAGGGGGTCATTTATTGCCACTTAGTTAGGCGATGTTATGTTTTTAAAGTGGCATTAGGGAAGTAAAGTAACTTTAGATTAATAAGTTACTTAACCATTATTAAAGTGACTTTTAATATTAAAGTGAAAATTGGAGGGAAAATAAGGGTTATATTTGATTTAGTCAAAAAGGGGAAATTCTAGAAGTTACATTTGATTTCGTCAAAAAGGGGAAAGTTCTAGAAGGCATGGAAAAAGGATAAAAGGAGGGGTAAAGCCTCACTTTGGAATTATGATTTGATCTCTCATTTTGGAAGTTCTCTTGGAGCCATTGTTTCATTAGGGTTTAGAAAAATCCTTCCACCTAATAAATTACAGTTTGGTTTCAGTGGTGCAATATCCACCCTAGCTAGAACAGAGGGGAATCCATCCAGGATTTCCATTAGAGTTGCAGTTTGGTAGGGGGAATCCATCCAGGATTTTTATTGGAGCTTCATCTTGGGGTTTGTTTTCAGTTTTGGGTTGTAGTGATCTACTTGGAGAGGTTGTGGCACTTGGAGGGTTTGATCTCATTTGTTGAGGAGGCCACGACATGATTCCAAGTTTCTGGGTTGTATTGTGTGTTTTCCATTGATGTATTGCAGATGCCATAACAACCTTTGGATCATTGTATTAAGATCTTTATTCATAATAAAATACCACATATTTTCCATTCTGTTTTTGGTGTATTTGTATTACATGCAATCTTTTAACAAAATGTCTATTAGTAGACTACATGAAAATTGTTTGTGAAAATTTGTCAACGATATTAGAGCATTAAGAACACTAATTGCACATAAACATATAATATCCCAACCCATTCTATTGGGGATATTACACAACACTCAATAGAGATAAGATTTGAAAAAGAGATAATATCAACATATGTTGATAAGATAATATCCCCTTATATAACTCAATAGAGATATGTTGATAAGGTACACACATTTAAAAAAAAAGACAACTCAAACTTGATCAATATATTGAGTATAATGATTAAGAGAGGAGATTATTCATTCTTAACGCACCTTATGAAAAAAAAATTATTTCAAAGAAGGTTGAGTAAATAATATTTAAAAAGATTGACCGAAAATATGAGCGATCAAATCGAGTTTTTAAATGCAAGGGAACACAAACATGTTGGTGTTAGAAAGGATAAACAATTTAGATGATTAATTAGACTATTAGTTAGAAAGTAGTTTTGTTGTTGTACTATAAAGAATAGTTGTGTCTTATGTATTGAGGTAATAAGCTTATTTTTTTTTCAATAAAAAATTAAATCAATTATACTAGATAATAATTTGTTTACATCTTCATGTCTTTACAAAATCATGATAACTAACCAAAAAGGATCGACTGAGCTCAAATATTTCCTGGAATTTGTCAATCCCCAAAGACCAAAAACATGTCATAAGATACCAAAAAGTAACAAATTCTAAGCCAAGAGAGATGCAACCTGCCTATAATTCCTTTAATACCCCTATACTAGATGACAAAGTCACCATCTATTGCGGGAAAAGTAATTACAGTGAAAACTTATTTTTGCACTAGTATAGGTTCAATAAACTCTTGGGACCTTCTATCCCATCAACCCACTGAGAAAGGTAATTCTTCCTTCTAGTTCTAGAATAGCTTGTTTTGATGCAATATCCGCCTCCTTATTGAATTCCTGGAAGATGTGAGAAAAAAATTGATTTCTTGAAATTTTTTAATCAGGTCCTTGATTCTGAGCTTCCAACATTCTATTATGCATGTCTGTAGTCTGCCTTTTTCATTCAACCAGTGAATTACGATCTTAGAATCCCCCAGAACCTGGATTTCATTTATTTCCAAATGAGTTGCCAGAGTTAAAGTTTCCTATACTCCCAGTAATTATGCCCTTGTATTAGTGCCTTCTCCACTGTTAAAGATCCGTCTGTAAACAAAATGGTTTGGAGTTTTGATAAGCACCCCCCCACTCCACACTGCTTGCCATATGCTTGTGATGCTCCATCAAAACATGCTACTGTAGTTCCTATTCGTTGTGTTACCATACAAGAGCGTATAGGAATGGATTTTTGAAGACCCGTGTTCCTTTTTAGAGTTCCAAGTGTCTTGGTGACCACAGAAAGGAAAGAAGGAGAACCCTTCTCGAAAATTATTGAATTTCTCTCTAACCAAATATTCCATCAAATTAGAGCAGGTAATGAAAATGGGACAGTCTTTTCCTCTAGCCAATTTGTATAGTAGTCTGTCAGATTGTTCCCTTCCCAAACTTTTTAATCTTTTGTCCAGCTTAAATTCTCACCCACATCAATTTTGTGAAGGAACAATGGATGATGTAATAAGCTTATTAAAGAAAGCCTATGTGGAGATATTATATAAAATTATGTATAAGATTATGTGTATATAATAATGTATAATAATATTATATATAGAATTATATGTAAAATTAAGTTGTATATTATATTATATATAATTTAGTAAACTTGTTATGCATTAGTATTAATTCATTTTCAATTTAACTTATTATGTATTCAAAGGGATTGAAAATAAATTAAGGTGCAAATTTATTGATGTTTAAAAGATCTTAGTTGAGATGGATTTACTTTGATTTATTTTATTATTATGTTTTTGTTTTTGTTTTTTTTTCGAAAGGAAAAAAGTGTAACTTTTGTTAAAAGAAATAAAAACTATATTTTGAATAATGCATGCAGAAAGCATGCATTTAGTCTGGGAAAAGCTTTCAACCCTAGAGGGAAGAAAGATGCATAAAAAATGGGCCTCTAAAAGCAGCCCCAATACAATTGAAAACTAAATTAAATATAGCCACAAAACCCAACCAAGAAAAATCAACAGAGGAAGACCAAAAGAAATCTTGGATGGACTATGCCAGAGCGGCAAAAAACCCCCTCAAGATACAGAAACAGAGGGACATCAAAACAAGAAACCTGCAACCACGGAAGAGAAAGCCAAAAACTGAATGTCCTAATAGGACCTCAAAGTGTTGACCATGGGCTCAAAATCAACATTGCACGCCCAAAAAGAGAGGACCTCAAAGCTCCGACCCAAACACCGAAAAAAAAGAAGCAAGCCCATCATCCACTCCACAAAGAACCAAATCCTGAGAGAAGCACATAGACCCCCCAACAACTAAGGCCTACAGGAAAACCATGAAATTGCATCAATCCCTGAACGAACTAGCAGGGATGAGATTAGATAGATCCACCCATAAAGAAAACAACTAAAAAAACCTATGCACACACAAATGGTTGTAGCATCAAATGACCAACACCCCACAGATGACAGATTAGACTTGAAAGGACCATATATGGAGCATAAAAAAGAGATAGACAACAAAGGTCTAGATCTGGAGCAGAACCAAGAGAAAAACACTGCAAGGTACAGGATCTTGAACGACACACCCTAATCCAAAAACATCACACTAGGATAAACTAGATCCGCACAAGGGAAGGAGACAAGCTCTGCACCCACCAAAAACCATTGGATCAAGGGATCGTGCAAAAAAAACGTATCCACAACTAGCATCCCAACAAACCAAGACAGAAATCCCCAGATCTGCATGAGATTAGACTGGAAAACAGTGTCTAGGGGATTTAAGGGTGCAATCTCCATCCCATACAAACATCTGACAACCAACATAGCCCAAAAAGAGGAGGAGCAAGAGGGGAGAAGCTTTTGATGGATGAATAAACCCGCAAAAATAATGAACCCAGGAGCCTGTGACAGAGGATGTGGTTAGGGGAAACCCTAAGCCACAGAGCGGCATGAGATCCAGTAGTATTTGTTTTTGTTTTTATTATTATATTCTATTTTTTTTCATTTTTACATTATAGAATGGACCTCAAATTTTATTTTAATTTATTTTGATAATGTTACATTATACTATACATATCATTCATACTATGTTGCAGAATGCACATAACTTCTCTTAGTGCAATAAATTTAAATACCAACATAGATCAATCTTAACCCTGAATTTATTAAGCACCAAAATAAATATAAATATGTGCTTAAAAGATGGTTTAAATGAATTTGCTTCCTTCTATTTTTATGTCATGTCTTTTTCTATTCCTTTTCATTATTATGGTCTATATGTTTTTTTACTTTTACATTTTATTTATTTTTTAATCTAAAAACACAGACATATCTTCATATTATATACAAAAATGGTACATATGTCTCTAGTGGAGGCCTACCACAGGGAAAACCAAGTACTCCACCAATTGAACATGAGCATACTTGTCCATAACTTTTGGAATTATCCACCTATTGASCAATATAMAAAAAGAGATAACAATATTAACCATCATACAATAATTGGAGATAAAAACTAGAAACCATTATTAAGTCAAGCAATAGGAAGCAAGAGACTATCATCAACAGTCTGGTCCTTTGACTTCTTAGTTTTCCTCCATTCGTCATGAGCAGTACCAGAAGGCTAGGGGTCTTCACCTAAATAGATGGGGTTGGATTGTGTTCTCGCAGAGCCAGGGGAGCCCTTCTAATGGTCCATGTCATCATTTTCGTCCAGAACCTAAGAAACAACAATTTCTATTTCAAACACAACATCGCAAACTGCCACAAATTTTCCATCCAACAAGTTAATTCTATGGAGCATGTCATGTTGTTCCAATCTCCTCTCCTACAGTACTTGGGAAATAAGGGTCTTTACCAACCAATAATTTTTAGTGATTATGAACAATTTAGTGTCATGGGTTCAGGAAAAATATGGGTCCTAAACCCATCCCTCGAATTACTCTTGAATCTATTTGTAATATAGATTATGTATTCTTTCCTTGATGATGTATGTCGTTTCCTCCAATTTAGATTTAACGGAGTCAAGGAATATAGAACGAAAGAAGTGTGCCACTATGTGGATGTCTTTCTTAGCTTGGGTGACAAATCTGGGTTCCTCATGGATAGGTTCCTTTACAGTGAAGTAGGATGCGGTCACATCGAAACCCCCCACACAACCTTATAAACCTAATTCTTTGAAGC
>JASDQU010435385.1:0-20672 GCA_032191745.1 Picea mariana
TATTCATAATATTATTCACATTCATTGACCTTTTCCACAAGGTACATCCACATCACACATTCACATTTTTGAGTTTGCCACAGTTCTTGGCTAGTCCAGTATTTTTTACAAACTGTGGGAAACAGGGTGTTACACAAGATCTGGGTACAAGAAGTTGGGACTTGAACCAATCGATTCGTTGCAAAAATCGGCCACACCGATCCCGACAACAACCCATGGGGGACAAAAAGAAAGATGATGGAGCAGGAGATCCTTTTAAAATGTTGCTTGAGGAAGTCCTTGCACGACAAAGGAACAAAATGATGGACAAATTTGCACAGATCCTTCGATGATTGCCCACAGGAGAAGCATCTTCATCAAGCGACCATTCCACCCCCTTCAAGGTACATGTAAATTTTTATATTCCATTATTTGAAGGACTGATAGATGCAGATGCTGTAGATAAATGGTTGAATATGCTCGAAGGGTATTTTTCGGTCCACAATTTTTTCGATAGGGAAAATATTACTTTTGCACTCCTCAAGGCCGTCCCCCATGTTAAGGACTGGTGGGATACTTACTCTAAGCAAAGGGCCATAGAGGAATATGAAATATTTGTGGTTGCCCCTACATGGTATTCCTTCCGGGATGCCATTAAAGAACAATACTACCATGTTGGAAGCTACGAGGACCAATACACTAGATGGACCACCCTGTGTCAAGAAAGGGACCAGACAGTACCATATTTCACCAATATTTTCCATACCCTATGCACCAAATTGGGTATCAAAGACTATGAGCGACATCTGGTGCTCAAATACCACAGCTGTTTTCATAGATACATTCAAACAAAAATGGAGTTTCTGGACATCGCCTCATTGGGTATGACGTATAGATTTGCTGTCAAGATCGAGCATAAATTTAAGCAAAAGAGGTGAGAGTTTGGATCTGCAAAATACTTACAACCAAAGCAGGGAAAAGGAGGCCCCAACCCACACATCAAGGGACAGAGCAAAGATGGTCACTCTCAAGAAAACCAATCCAAGCCACAATACAAGAAGGACAATGAGAATATGAAGGACACGAGAAAATGGTGTGAATACCATAAAATACCTTGACACAACACTGAAGAATTCCGCTCCAAGCAGTTACTCGTGGTCGAGATGAAGGATTCCGAGTCAGAGGCCTATTCTGAATCTGAATCAAGTCTAGAAGGAGGGAAGTGGATTATCGATGCTGAACCCAGTGCCATTGTCTCTACCACTAAATTCCAACTAAGCAAACCAAAAGAACCAGAGGAAAGGGAACAACTCTTTCACTCACATATGTGGGAAAAGGGGGCTCCGTTTCATTTCATTGTTGATAACGACAGTTAAAAGAACCTGATCTCAATAGAGGTCATCAAGCGATTGGACCTGTTGATGACATTACACCCGAAACCCTACGCCATTGGCTGGTTTCACCAAGGAAGATATATCCGTGTCATCCAACAATGCCATCTACCCTACCGCATTAAGCCTTTCAAAGACGAGGTATTGTGTGATATTTATCCCCTTGAAGTTTGTGATGTTGTTTTAGGACAACCATATTTGTGGAAGCGTCATGCTGTGTATGAGTCTAGACCCCGCAATGTTATTATTAATTTGGGTAGACAATTGAACATGATACCAGAGGTAGCGTTGCCTACTGCTATTTCTTTAATATCTACTAAGCAATGTAGTAAGGTAATTTCACAGACCGAGAAGTTCATCTTCTTTGTGAACCATTCTCACACTAAGTAGAAGGTCTCCGCCACATCCATGGCCTCTACACAGAGCCTCTCTTTTCACCAGAAGCAAGTGGACGGGATCCTAGAAGAGTACAAAGACACCTTCTCCTCACCCACCGGGATACTGATGCATTGCCAAGTCAAGCATCCAATTGATCTAACCCCCAGTGCACCTCTGCATAATGGACTTGTCTATCATCGCTCACTAATGGAAAATGAAGAAATCAAGCATCAGATCCAAGAGATTCTTCAAAAGGGGCACATCAGACCCAACTTCTCCCCTTGCAAAAGCCCAATTGTATTGGTGTAGAATAAGGACAAGACTTGGTGACTCTACATTGATTACAAAGCATTAAACAAAATTAAAATCATGAACTGATACCCAATTCCAAGGATTGATGACCTTCTTGACCAACTCAAGGGGGAAAAGTTCTTCATCAAGATTGACCTAAAGTCTGGCTACCACCAAGTTCCCATCGAACCAACTGATGTATGGAAGACAACTTTCAAATCTAAAGAAGGTCTCTTTGAATGGTTGGTCATGCATTTTGGCTTAACAAATGCACCAACCACTTTCATGAGGTTGATGGATGATGTATTGAGACCCTTCACCAACTCTATTGTGGTGGTATATTTGGATGACATCCTCATCTTTAGAAGAACTTGGGAGAAGCACATGCGACATATTCAATAGGTTTTGAGCACTCTGTGACAACACAAGCTATATGAAAACTTGGAATAATGTTGCTTTGTCATGAAAATGGTCCAATACTTGGGATACATTGTTGATGATCATGGGGTACATGTTGATCTCGCTAAGATCTAAGTCATTCGTGACTGACCAAATCCAATCACACTAACTGAGCTTCAGAGCTTCTTGGGACTGACCAACTTCTATCGACGGTTCATGTTGGGATTCTCCCATATTGCATGGGACCTCATGCATGTGACCAAGGGTGTTGGTAGGGAAAATTTTGTGTGGGGGAAGGAACAACACCGAGAATTTGATGATATGAATCATCGCTTGTGCCTAGCTCTAGTACTCTCCTTGCTCGATCTGCAACAACCGTTCGATATTGAGACTAATGCATTTGACTATGTTGTAGTTGTAGTTCTCACTTAGCATGGTCATCCAATGACATACTATAGTGAGACAGTCTCAGATACTGTCTGGAAATACCCCACCTATGAAAAGGAAATGTATTCCATTGTACAAGCTTCCATCAATGGAAACATTACATTCTGGGAAAGGAGACAATCATCCACACTAATCACAAGCCTCTGCAGTTCATACAGACACATGGGAAGTTGTAGAACGACCGCCATCAAAAGTGGTCCACCTACTTGTAGAAGTTCCATCTCAACATCAAGTATAAGATAGGGACCACAAATCATGTTGCTGACTGCCTTAGTTGACCTCCCATGGCTGCACTCACCACTGTGCTCCATTCCTGTGGACATGAGGCATCTGAGTGGCCCCAACTTTATCAGCAAGATCCAAAATTCACCACCACCTATCATCTCTTGGGTACAGGAGCGACTGTCACCGATTTTCACATTTAGGACAGACTGTTATGCTATCCAGGCCATATTTGTGTTCCTGCAAGCGAGCGTGCAAAGATGATTTGAGAATCCCACTACAGTTGGATGGAAGGACATTTTGGCGTGGAGAAAATTGTGGCCGTTCTCCAGAAACAGTTTTATTGGCCAAAACTTTGATAGGACGTCAACAAGTATATCATATCTTGCATTTCTTGTACCATTTCCAAGACAACCATCAAGAAGCAAGGCTTATACACCCCTCTTCTTACCCCCGAGAAGCCTTGGGAATCCATCTCGATGGATTACATGTCTGGCCTTCTGTCCACCAAGCAAGGAAATGATTGTGTATTTGTGGTCGTTGATCGATTTTCAAAGATGGCCATCCTCACAGCCTATAAGAAGAACATCACAACGACATATATTACCAAACTCTTCTTCGAATGAGTGTGGGTCCATTTTGGGATACCACAGACCATCATCTCCGACCGGGACAACAGGTTCCTCAACACATTTTGTTCGAGTCTCTGGTCATTGTTGGACACCAAGCTCACTAAATCCACTGCTTTCCACCCCCCAAAAAAGGTCGTCAATCATATGATTTTTCACATCCTGCACATGTACAACTCTAAGCATCTGCGTACGTGGGATGGGAGTCTCCCCTATGTTCAACACAGTTACAACATGGCTATCCATAGCTCCACTAGCCATAACCCATTTTAGGTGGGACCAGGATTCCAACCCTTGGGTCCCATTGATGTTGCACTACCTCTTGCAACCATACATGTAGACTCTTCCCATGTTTAGTCTGAGACCGACAAAGCCACTAGATTCATTGAGCGGATTCAACACATCCACCAACAGGTCCATGAGATTTTACAGAAGGCCAATGCTAAGTACAAGCAACGATGTGATCAACATAGGGTACGACATCGATTCCAGGTTGGATACAAGGTCTGGTTACATTTGTGGAAGGAGCGTCTTACAAGGCCCCATCGGAAGCTCCACCCACTTCTCTATGGGCCTTACACCATCACCAAGGCTGTGGGTATCAATTCTTTTGAGCTCAACACTCCACCCTTCCTTTGCTTGCACCCAATGTTTAATGTGGACCTCCTTTGGTCATATTTTCCACCATTATTGGACACCTCAGAGATTGAAGAACAAATGACACCAACATAGCTCAACCCTGACTGGATGGAACATGCATGCACTGATCAGATAGTGGACACACAGGTCAAAGGCACTCGCCAGCAGAGGATCCAACTTTATTGGGTTGTCAAGGTATGACAACTCCTCCACCAAGGGAAGTGTCTCACCCAGGGCCAAATTGAGCAGAAGTTTCCTCACCTAATGGAAGAACTCAAAACAATGGAGACCATTTCTTCCTTAGGGGGGAGGATTGATCCAGATGGATATTAGTGACCACCCACCTATTCCAACTGACTCCTCTTGATATTTTTTAGTTCAACACGTTCTTCTGTACTTTTTTGTAATTGTGGGTTCTACACTTTCGAGGTTGTCTGAAGCCCTACACATATTCCAGGTGGATACTGGTGGCCTCCCACCTAATTCAACTGGCTTATTTTGTATGTTTTCATGTCATCACATCTTTCTACATGGGATTGCCCCTACATGGGATTCCTTCCAGGATGCCATTAAAGAACAATACTACCCTCTTGGAAGCTACGAGGACTAGTACACTAGATGGACCACCCTGCATCAAGAAAGGGACCAGACACTACCATATTTCACCAATATTTTCCATACCCTACACACTAAATTGGGTATCAAAGACTATGAGCGACATCTGGTGCTCAAATACCGCGACTGTTTTCATAGATACATTCAAACAAAAATGGAGTTTTTGGACATCGCCTCATTGGGTATGACTTATAGATATGCTGTCAAGATCAAGCATAAATTTAAGCAGAAGAGGTGAGAGTTTGGATCTGCAAACTCTTCACAGCCAAAGCAGGGAAAAGGAGGCCCCAAACCACACAACAAGGGATAGAGAAAAGATGGCCACTCTCAAGAAAACCAGTCCAAGCCACAATACACGAAGGGAAATGAGAAGACGAAGAAGGACACGAGAAAATGGTGTGAATACCATAAAATACCTTGGCACAACACTGAAGATTTCCGCTCCAAACAGTTACTCATGGCCGAGATGAAGGCTTCCGAGTTAGAGGCCTATTCTGACTCAGAATCAAATCTAGAAGGAGGGAAGTGGATTATCGATGCTGAACCTAGTGCAACTGTCGCTACTACTAAAGTCCAACTAAGAGAACCAAAAGAACCAGAGGAAAGAGAACGCCTCTTTCATTCACATATGTGGGTAAAGGGGGATCCGTTTCATTTCATTATCGATAACGATAGTAAAAAAAACTTGATCTCAATAGAGGTCATCAAGCGGTTGGACCTGCCGAAGACATTGCACCCGAAACCCTACACCATTGGCTGGTTTCACCAAGGAAGATATCTCTGTGTCAGCCAACAATGTCGTCTGCCCTACCACATTAAGCCTTTCAAAGATGAGGTATTGTGTGATATTTATCCCCTTGAAGTTTGTGATGTTCTTTTAGGACAACCATATTTGTGGAAGCGTCATGCTATGTATGAGTCTAGACCCCGCAGTTTTATTATTAATTTGGGCAGAAAATTGAACATGATACCAAAGGTAGCGCTGCCTACCTCTATTTCTTTAATATTTGCTAAGCAATGCAGTAAGGTAATTTCACAGACTGAGAAGTTCGTCTTCTTTGTGAACCATTCTCACAGTAAGTAGAAGGTCGCCGCCACATCCATGGCCTCTACACAGAGCCTCTCTTTTCACCAAAAGAAAGTGGACGTGATCCTGGAAGAGTACAAAGACACCTTCTCCTCACCCACCAGGGTACCGATGCACTGCCAAGTCAAGCATCCAATTGATCTAACCCCCAGTACACCTCTGCATAATGGACTAGTCTATCGTCGCTCACTAATGGAAAATGACGAAATCAAGGGTCAGATCCAAGAGATTCTTCAAAAGGGGCACATCAGACCCAAATTCTCCCCTTACGAAATCCCAATTGTACTGGTGCAAAATAAGGATAAGACCCGACTACTCTGCATTGATTACAAAGCATTAAACAAAATTACAGTCATGAACCGATACCCAATTCCAAGGATTGATGACCTTCTTTACCAACTCAAGGGGGAAAAGTTCTTCATCAAGATTGACCTAAAGTCTGGCTACCACTAGGTTCCCATCGAACCAACTGATGTATGGAAGAAAACTTTCAAATCTAAAGAAGGTCTCTTTGAATGGTTGGTCATGCCCTTTGTCTTAACAAATGCACCAACCACTTTCATGAGTTTGATGGATGATGTATTGAGACCCTTCACCAACTCTATTGTGGTGGTATATTTGGATGACATCCTCATCTTTAGAATAACTCGGGAGAAGCACATGTGGCATATTCAATAGGTTTTGAGCACTCTGCGACAACACAAGCTATATGATAACTTGGAATAATGCTGCTTTGTCATGAAAATGGTCCAATACTTGGGATACATTGTTGATGAGCATGGGGTACATGTTGATCCCGCTAAGATTCAAGTCATCCGTGACTGACCAACCCCAACCACACTAACCGAGCTTCAAAGCTTCTTGGGACTGACCAACTTCTACTGACGGTTCGTGTTGGGATTATCCCATATTGCATGGGACCTCATGCACGTGACCAAGGGCGGTGGTAGGGAAAATTTTGTGTGGAGGAAGGAACAACAACGAGCATTTGATGATATGAAGCATCACTTATGCTCAGCTCCAGTACTCTCCTTGCTCGATCTGCAACAGCCGTTCGAGATTGAGACTAATGCATCTGACTATGTTGTAGTCACAGTTCTCACTTAGCATGGTCATCCAATGGAATACTATAGTGAGACACTCTCAGATACTGTCTGGAAATACCCCACTTATGAAAAGGAAATGTATTCCATTGTACAAGCCTGCCATCAATTGAAACATTACATCCTAGGAAAGGAGAAGATCATCCACACTAATCACAAGCCTCTGCAGTTCATACAGACACAGGGGAAGTTGTAGAATGATCGCCATCAAAAGTGGTCCACCTACCTGTAGCAGTTCCATCTCAACATCAAGTATAAGATAGGGAGCACAAATCGTGTCGCTGACTGCCTCAATTGACCTCCCATGGCTACACTCACCACTGTGCTCCATTCCTATGGACATGAGGCATCTGAGTGGCCCCAATTTTATCAACAAAATCCAGAATTTGCCACCACCTATCATATCTTGGGTACAGGTGCGACTGTCACCGATTTTCACATTTAGGACAAATTGTTATGCCATCCAGGCCATATTTGTGTTCCTGCAAGCGAGTGTGCAGAGATGATTTGGGAATCCCACTAGAGTCGGATGGAAGGACATTTTGGCATGGAGAAAATTGTGGCCGTTCGCCAGAAACAGTTTTATTGGCCAAAACTTTGATAGGACATCAAAAAGTATATCATATCTTGCATTTCCTGTACCATTTCCAAGCCAACCATCAAGAAGCAAGGCTTATACACCCCTCTTCTTACCCACGAGAAGCCTTGGGAATTGATCTCGATGGATTACATGTCTGGCCTTTCGTACACCAAGCAAGGCAATGATTGTGTATTTGTGGTCGATGATCGATTTTCGAAGATGGCCATCCTCACAGCCTACAAGAAGAACATCGCAATGACGAATATTGCCAAACTCTTCTTCGAACGAGTGTGGGTCCATTTTGGGATACCACAGACCATCATCTCTGACCGAGACAACAGGTTCCTCAACACATTTTGTTCGAGTCTCTAGTCACTATTGGACACCAAGCTCACTAAATCCACTGCTTTCCACCCCCAAACAAATGACCAAACAAAGGTCGTCAATCAGATGATTTTGCACATCCTGCACATGTACAACTCTAAGCATCTATGTACATGGGATGAGAGTCTCCCCTATGTTCAACACAGTTACAACATGGCTATCCATAGCTCCACTGGCCATAGCCCATTTTAGGTGGGACTAAGATTCCAACCCTTGGGTCCCATTGATGTTGCACTACCTCTTGCAACCATACATGCAGACTCTTCTCATGTTCAGTCTGAGAACGACAAAGCCACTAGATTCATTGAGAGGATTCAACACATCCACCAACAGGTCCATGAGATTTTACAGAAGGCCAATGCTAAGTACAAGCAACGATGTGATCAACATAGGGTACCACACCGATTTCAGTTTGGATACAAGGTCTGGTTACATTTGTGGAAGGAGCCTCTTACAAGGCCCCATCGAAAGCTCCGCCCACTTCGCTATGGGCCTTACACCATCACCAAGGCTGTGGGTATCAATTCTTTTGAGCTCAACACTCCACCCTTCCTTTGCTTGCACCCAATGTTCAATGTGGACCTCCTTTGGCCATATTTTCCACCATTATTGGACACCTCAGAGATCGAAGAACAAATGAAACCAACATAGCTCAACCCTGACTAGATGGAACATGCATCCACTGATCAGATAGTGGACACACAGGTCAAGGGCACTCACTAGCAGAGGATCCAACTTTATCGGGTTATCATGGTATGACAACTCCTCCACCAAGGAAAGTGGCTCACCCGGGGCCAAATTCAGCAGAAGTTTCCTCACTTGATGGAAGAACTCAAAAAAATGGAGACCATTGCTTCCTTAGGGGGGAGGACTGATCCAGTTGGATATTGGTGGCCACCCACCTATTCCAACTGACTCCTCTTGATACTTTTTAGTTCAACACGTTCTTATTTACTTCTTTGTAATTGTGGGTTCTACACTTTCAAGGTTGTCTGAAGCACTACACATATTCCAGGTGGATATTAGTGGCCTCCCACCTAATCCAACTGGATTATTTTGTATGTTTTCATGTCAACACATCTTTCTGTACTTCCAGGGCTGTTTTGGGACCCTAAACAATGTTTTTTTGGGTCGCCATAGTTAAATTGTATATGGAGTCAAAGTTTGACAATCTAATGTGTATTTCTCGAAAAAACCTTTCCAACTGGCTATCACACACCTAAAACAAAGGTCGTATGCAAAATTTACAACCCTGGGAAGTTGATGTACCAACTTACCCATAGGGGCCCACATAACTTTTGGCGTTTCATCTCCTAGGGTTAGGTTTTTGGATGTCTAGGGTTTTGGAATTCATGAGTAATGTTAAAAAGGCCTCTGGAGCCTCATTGTAATCATTCTGCTCAGACGAATGCAAGTAGCAACCACATCTCTTCTCAGAGATAGCTACCACCATTCGAGTAAGTGTTTTAGTTCTGCAGTTTTACAGTTTCAGCCTATTTCATTTATTCAATAGAAGATATTGTTCACCAGATATTTGTGTTGTTCTTCATATCTCTGTGCTTATTGTATTCAATCTGTTAATCAGTTCATTCCACTCCTAAATCCGGATCAATTGTGTATTGTCATGGTTTAACTATCTAATTTATTTATGCAATTTTGAATATTTTCAATTGTCAAATACATTGGGTTTGTGTTTATTTTTTTCGTAACTTCTTGTAAACAACTCATAACTTCACATCATAGATGGCCAAATACAATTCCTCATTCATCATAGTGCCACAATTTAAATATTTCATGAATTCACCCATTGTATGAGTACCAAATCACCTTATGTTGTCATATTACCAACCTTGCATTAGGGCCCTTACAATTTCATACATGGGATTAACATTGCGTCAAATTTTCAATCAATTTAAGGGTCTCAATTGGGTGTCAAACTATTTTTCCTTAATTTTCCCATTGAAGTGAAGTGAAATAATCCCCTTTAAATGAATTAATATATGGCCGACCTCACAAGTAGAGCAAGGACACATAAAAGTCACCTTGGAACAATTGCTAGGCATGTTATATTGATATGATCTACAAATTGCACATAAAGAAGAGAAATACCGCTCACATTATCATACGTATTTAACTACATACACAGATTCTCTAAGTCATCAATATAAATAAAACATGAAGCACAACAATAAGAGAGAGTCACTATTTTTTATATGCATGGATAAATGTTTTTAATAATATTTTAAATTTATTAATTGATTTGATTTTATTAGAAGTTTTATTAATATCAATATTGATTAATCATAGGTATGTCATTTCTCTTAGTCATCAATAGAAATAAAACATGAAACACAACAATAAGAGGGAGTTACTATTTTTTATATGTATAGATGGATTTTTTTTAATAATATTTAAATTTATTAATTGATTTGATTTTATTAAAAACCTTATTAATATCAATATTGATTAATCATAGGTATGTTAATTAGCTATTCACAATAGCATAAATTAAACACTTAAATTAAGACTACACTATTGTAAAGTAAAACTCTCCTATATAAAAACAAAACTCATAATAAATTATAAGAAAATATATCTACTATAAAAATAATTCTAAAAAAAATTCCAACTAAAAATCTATTATCTCTATCCACTCCTCAACAAATAAAAAAACATATTAATAAACTTTGTAATGCAAAAACAATGCAGCATGCTGCCATGCTCAAATTTCTGGTAACAAATAACTCTCATTCCCTTACAAAGCAAGACACATAAAAATATGCTATTCCCATACAATTCCTCCAAAATTATCCTACCATAGACCATGACGAAGATCCCAAGTTAACAATTAATTTTTGAAAAGGCCTTCATTGGATTGCTTTGATATCAAGCATGTGAACCCTCAAAGCACTTTACCAGGAGCTCGAACTCCACCTTCTTATTAGTATAAGTTAGTTTTGCATTAGCTATGTTTAGGAATAGATAATTTGCGTTGTTGTATGTTTTTGCATTAATAAGATATTAATTTTGTTTTGTTTATTTTTTAAACATAAAATAATCATCTACTATTAATAATATGGCAATGAGTTTTGAATATTAAATTGTATTTATTTTAAATAATTTTTTAATTTAATTTAATTAATAATATGGCAATGAGTTTTGAATATTAAATTATATTTATTTTAAATAATTTTTTAATTTAATTTAATTGTAATTAAAATAAATATAAATATAATTTTTTTTTAAATTTTTATAAAAATCTTTCTTTATCCCTTCTTATTATCCCTTAAATAATATCCCTTCTCATCATCCCTTAAATAATAAGATCCAGTATAAAAGAGTCAATTATAAATGAAAAGTTGTACAAATAAAAAAAATAAAAGGTTGCACAAATAAATAAATAAAATAATAAAAATCTCTTAAATAATATCCCTTCTCATCATCCCTTAAATAATAAGATCCAGTACAAAAGAGTCAATTATAAATGAAAGGTTGTACAAATAAAGAAATAAAAGGTTGTAAAAATAAATAAATAAAATAATAAAAAGTTATTTTAAGAAATTGGACACACTAAGTAAAGCAAATTAAAAATGCATATGTTCAATATAAATCAAAGGTTACACAAATAAAATAATAAATCAATTAGAAACTACACACCAAGTAAGACAAATTAAAGATGCACAAAATAGATATTATGTTCATCATAATGCGTTGAACACCTTATAAAAATGCACGCCTATTTCTCTAAAATGTCACTAAGATGCATTGCATATAAACTTGCTTATTCTTTAAATATATACAAATCATAATTATAAGATGAAAAGTAAATTGATTCATAACATGTATTTAGTAATATAAATTAGATGATTTTTTCTATATAAATTGTTTTGATTTAAAAAAAATATTTTGTTTTAATAAAAAAAATTAATATTTATTATCAAAATTGAATACTATATATTTACATGGTAAGGATAATTAGCTCCAATTAATTAAGAAGATAATTTAAGTCTTGTCAATTGGGTTTAGTTTAGAGATAATTTGTCCCTAGCAATTAGATTTAATTAGATTGGAAAGAATAATTCATTTAAATTTAGTTTTGTTAGAAAAAATGATTGTTATCTTATTACCCAAATTCAATTTCCATAAATGACATGTTCAACTCTCATTACATTATTATAATAACTTCTAATCTTATTGTTAAAAAACCTTATACCCTAAAAATCTAGAATTTACCCTTACACAAAGCTTGAAAATTGATGATTAAAATGAATCACATTAAATATTAGTAACAGACTCATGATCCTTCCTAAATTATTCAGTGGACACCAAGATGTCCATGAGTTGTTATTCTGCAGCTTGCACGTGTTATAAACAGTATTTTTCTGGGACATATTAAAAACCCCTCTTTTAAAACCGATCTAACAGGATGCCTTCCCGACATCTCTTTCGGACAGCGTACCAGCCGAACCTTTTGCTAAATAAAACTATAAATAATCCTTAATTTTCAATGTAAAAAACAAATCGGTTTTTCTTGATCCAGTGATTAATCGGTGGGACTTTTTTAAGGTTCTGAGAGCAATGATGCCTTGAACCACTTTGGATATATACTAGCACAGTAGCTATTTAGTTGTTGGTTAAGGTTGATAAGATGAAACGAATTCTTACGCTTCATTTATCTGGTCTTAATATTTTAATTTCTGTTAATCACTTAAGTGGTAATCAGTTAGCTATCAAAGTAATTTTTAAATATGATTAGATAAATGTAAAAAAATAAACACATAAACGGATGTCTTTATAATAGCTAGGAAGTTAATGATTGAAATCACAGCGATTTATTTTGTGTGACTACTAAGAATATTCCAGCCATATTTAATCATGTTTATAAAAGACTTATTAAACACTAAACCGCTATTAAATCTACCCATTATCAATAAATGTACACCTTTCAACATAACAATTAAATTTTGATATTGTAATACGACAACATAGGATATTATTTTAAAACGGACCGATCCCGATAGATACAAATAATTCCCGATAATGGAATAGCTCCGGCAAAGAATGTTACCGTTAAAAAAGAAAACGGAAAACAAATTCCTCTGAACATCTTCCATCTCTAAAATTGGTCAAGCAGAATCTGGCGAGCATCTCTGGGTCATGTGCGCCCATCGTCAAAAATCACCTACCATTAGTTTTGTCGGATTCCCCGCCTAGATTTTCTGTCTTGTATCTTCTCCAAGATACGCTGAATCTATATGCATGTGTAAGAAGTTTGTGGTTCCGAAAGAAACCCACAGATGTCCTCACCTCACGTGCAATCCATTTATTTTACTTTATTGTCTTCCTCGGGATGCTCCCAAGTCCCGAGCTTGACACGGAGAAAATTATGCAGTGTAACACTGCGAGCTGGCAGCAGTACCCATTGCATTGTATTATATCTGCATTTGCAAATAGGTGATTTATGAATTTGATAGTCAGAGTGATTTACTCGTCAAATAAATTTTTCGATAGAACTCTGAAAACTGGTGACGGTGAAATGTCAAAATTGTCAACTCTATCAAATTTGACAAGCTATTTCATTTTGAAATTCCAACCCTGCAACTTGTAAGTTTGATACACTTTTTAATTATATATTTACTATTACATTATACACTATATTTTATCTGAAAAATAATTTAGGTTAAAAGTTATACCAAATGTTATATTTTAGGTATATTTGTTCGAAATTTAGCAAGAAATTGTTAGATTGATAGATTTGAGTGATTATTTCTGTATAATCCGATTGCCTCAAAGATTTTTCAGCATGCTAAATCTATTTCTGGATTTTAAATAACAAAAAATAGTGATTCATGTAAATTTATATTGCCCGCCTTGGAAAATTCATGTATGTACAACCTTATTTTTATACATAAAACCAAATGTCATGCAAAATTACCAAAATTGTTATTGGAATAAAAAACACATTAATAAATGTGATTTGGGCTCCTCCCTTTGCATACCTCTTTTTATTTTGATCCCTCTTTACAAGTGGAAAGTTATTAACTTCAGGGTTTCAATGACCATTCATGCTCCCTCCTTCCTAGAAGGACCCCACTTCCCAAAACCCTCACAGTTGAGAAGACTGTGCAGCATCACCAGAGTTTAGTTCCCCGAGGCGAAATAAGCCATGCATCTGCTAGAAGAAGATGTTACAATTATCAGTGATGCATATCAGGAGGATGAACATGTAGACATGCAGGTAGGAGACATTGTTCCTAATCTGTGCTGCACTGGGAAGTGAGATACCGAGTTTCATAAAATGTTGGAGCTCCAGTGACACACCAAGACAATGGTAGCCCAATGTCACTTCAAACAACTTTTGGATTCTTTCAAGAGTCAAATTAAGTTGTTCCTTATGAAGGTCTCTTGGCTAGTAAAAAGGAATGGAGGCTCTATCCAGTTAGTGTGTGATGTAGAGAGTCAAAATAAGTTGTTCCTTACCATGGTATTTTTGGCTAATTAAAAGGAATGGGGCTCTCTCCATTTAGTGTGTGATCCTAGTTCGTTTGCTGGGTCTCTTCGACCTCCTCTCGATGTTGGGAATGCATCTCTATAGTTTTATTTTGCTATTTGTCCGATATGTTTGCTATTTTGTCATGGTATGTGTTTTCCTTTATATTGAAAGACTTGCTTATGCTACTTTTAGTCTTGCTACAAGCTAATGCAGGAGCATCGTACAAAACCAAAGCACACGCCTAATCAAAGGAACAACTGAACGCGCGGATGCAAAAATGACACGTTTTTATGAAAACGTTTTGAATTTTGAAATCTGAAGCATTAATGTAATAGCTAGGAGGAGCATACTTACATTTATGTCTTAGAGATATGAACAGATCTAGAGAAATTACTCTCATCTGCCGGATGTAATAGGCATTTAAGTCTGATTAATGTAAAGTAGGTAGATATGAATGTTAGATTAGACAGTTTTAGAAGCGTAGGAGGGAAAACAGATATAGACACCCTCACCATTGTATCATTGTAACAAGATGATCATTCAGAATTCATAAGCTGGAGAGCTGTAGCAGAGAGCTGTAGAGAAGAACCCATGTATAGGAGCACTTGAGTTAATATATAGAACTTTGACTCAATTTTCATGGTGTTATGATGCTTACTATTTACATTAGTTGAATGGTATGTTTACAGTTGGTTTATTTCTCTGTTATGCATTTATCTCAATGATGTGTTGTGTGTATGATTTCATGTTGAATGTATGAAGTCAGAGAGAGAAGAAGAATGAATTTCAATTGTTTCTCTTCCTGAGAATCCCTGCAAGGAGTGCAGTGAATGTCCGCAAGGTGTGCGTTGACGAAGGTCTGAGTTATCTCAGTAAGCTCAGGAGAGATATCATTGTTCTCATATAAGCAAAAGTGCAGGTGAAGCACAGAGCCGTGCAAGGGGTGTGCAGGCTGGTTGAGGCTTTAGAACTTATCAACTAAGGTGAAGGTTGAAGGACCACTGTTGCAAAGAGTGCATAGGGACGAAGACTCAAATAACCAAAGGTTATTTGAAAGTTTGCCGCAAGGAGTGCGAGTAGGAATCCTTTTGGAAGGCTTGAGTTTGCAAGTGAAAGCTCAGGAGAGATAACGCCTTTGAAATGTTCAAAGGGAGACGGAGAACAAAACTGTCGCATAGAAGTTAAGTTCAGGAGGGAGAACACTCAGTCGTTGGGCATAAGTCATTGAGGAGTGAATCGGGTGGTCAGAATTCTCCATGGAGAGCTTGCGAAGTCGCAAGGACTGTAGGATCCAGTGGAGTTACAAGGTGGTTAGAGGCTGGTGAAACCCATCACCTAGGATTCGAGGGTCAATATAAGCCGTTGATCTCGTCTCAACCCACGTCGTTGGATCAATTCGCGAATTCGGGGCTTGTGAGTTTGGAGGGTAGACCAAATTCTTGGTTTCGTCCCGAGTTGCAAGGAGCAGGGAAGGAGATCCAGATCGTTGGATCCAAGCCACGGGAGAATCGTTGGATCAGAACCTTCGCAGGGTATCACGTATCAGAGGTTCGGGGGTTGAAAGAACTTCTTTTCAACTGCAGAAGTCGCGAAGTGCCGAGCACCGAGGGCTTGTGCCAACACATAGCACATCTGATAGGTGGGGCCGCGTGGTTGACAGGTGGCGCAAACATAGAGCGCACAGGAAAGGTGGAAGCGGGTGATAGGTGGAGGACACACGTCGCCTGGGAAGGAGTCAACCTATTGTTGACTTATTGTGTATCGGGGATTCGCAAAGGAGGAGCACGAAGGCTCAACACTCCAACTCGCAAAGTTACGAGTTACGAGGGGTGCTAGAGTTAGGCCCTAGCCGGTGGTCGTTTGTAGAGGCGCTAACAAGGAGGAGTCATACCCATATCTCATTCTCGAGTATCAATGTTTGGAGAAAGAGCAGTCGAGGGTCTTCGACCCACGAACTCACGAGTTGCGAGAAAGTGCTTGCGCTAAGGCCTGGTTGTAGTCGCATGGAGGTGTCAGGCTCGCGCCTAGTGTTAAGTCGTGTAGGGCGGGTTTTCATGAAGGACCTGTGGATCGGATTCGTGAGGTTCCAATAGGGATCTGAGGGAGCCGCTTTGGATCGAGGAGAATTTAGAACGATCCTGAGCGGATCTCGGCCCGAGGGTCGGGGGTCTTGCTATCATAAGCCCTCATATTTCATATTTCTGGGTTTTTTGAAATCCTTTTAACCTGAATTATAATGCTATGGAGAAATTAGACATGTTTGATATCCTCACTCTATTAATATTTCAATAAAATTTTCTAGCAAAAGAAACAAATATAATGTTACACTAAATACTAATACTCCACGATTAAAAATTACTCTCCATTTTTCAAATAACACATGAAATCGATATCATCACTCAAAAGCATTGCTCTGTAATGATTTTTAATAAAAGATATCTCCCCAATAAAACATGTACAAAACTCCACAATGTGGTTTAGAAATTTTAGTAAATTCTACTCTGCAAGAATCGCTCCATGCAAGGAAGTCTTAGAAGGTTAGAACACAATCTATAAGAGAGCTTGAAGGACTCTTAACTTTACGCTGAAAGACAAAATGTTAGAACACAATCTATAAGAGAGCTCGAAGGCCTCTTAACTTTATGCTGATAGACAAAATGTCCCGCGTCAACAATAAGGGTTCGTCTCAAGTCTACAGGAACCACTTTAGTACCTAATATAATATGCATTATGCAAATGCAAATTTATTTTAAGTGTTTAGTTATGAATTAAGTGTTTAGTTATAAATTAACAATGAGGAATTTTGAAAATAAAAATGTTTAGTGATGAATTAACAACGAGGAATTTTGAAAATAAAATTAGTTGTACATTAAAAATTATTAGATAAAAAAAATAAAAAAATACATATCATTAATTATTGATAAAGAAAAATATGTAATTAAATAAATGGTTATAATTCTATATAAATCTATGTTAGTAAGTTATAGATAAACATTTGAAAAATAAAATACAAATTTGAAAGATAAAATATAAATAAGAATGAATCATTATTAGTTTGTGCTCTTTGGGCTGGTAGGGACTATTGTAATTGATTCTGCACTTTCATATTAGTTTGGCACACAAACCAAAGATATTTCTTTGTTTTAAGATAAAGTTTCGAAATATCATACAATTAAATTTCAAAATTCATAGCATTTTACCTATGTTTCAAGTTGGAGGTCTTATTTGGCCTCTTCCCTAGGCACAAGCTACAAATACATTAATTTTAAAGCACCTTCAAGAATAAATTTTATGCATAATTTTTCCAAGTCAAGTAATGCTAGAACTAAGTCTAGCATTACTTTCCTCACATTAAATGCTATACTGTTTTTGCAATAGCGTAAACAAAGTATTCACTAACTGAATATATTTTGACACATACTCCCTGCATCTCCTTACACCTGTTTTGCTTCATGCATAGTTATGCAAGTTGTCCTCAATGCACCTACTATGAAAACTGTCCTAGATAGATATCACTCCTTGATTAGGAGTGAAAGGGAGGGCCTCCAATTCTAGCCATTGAGTCAAGAGTCGAACTCCTCCTTCTGCTTTCCATTATGCCTAGCATCGGGCATAGACCTACTGGCCTTAGGATCAGGCACGAGTCTGTATTGGGAGATCCTCTTCCCTGCTCCGAATACCATATTCCTCTTCACATCCAGCACCTCCCCACTCTGCAAGTCATCATCAAACCTCTCTGGATTGCGATTTCCAGATTTTAGAGATCCACTATAAAATGCATTGGAAATGCATTGAACCGTTGCGTCGAAGGCATCCTGGCATCCTCCTTCATTATAGGCATCCCGTGCTTCTTTGCATCAACTGCCCCTTCCTTTGACTTCAGGGATATTGTCTGTGAAGAACTATTAATTTTCTGCTGTGTAACCTGAGAGTGACCGCCTTCCTGCACAATAGCGTTTGAATCCTCAAAAAATCCCTTTGGAGAGATGATGCATACCTGGACTGATCTAGTCAAGGCTTCTTTAAGGCTCTAGTGTACCTCCCCAGCTTGCCAGCTTCCAGAGAAGTACCTAAACCTTGTCTACAGGTGCCATCTATTTATGAAAACCCTCCCTCCAGCCATCCCAACATTCCAGTCCCGCTGGGTACACTTCGCGCTCGGAAAAATCTTCAAGCTTCACTTAGGCCAGCGCCAGGAGTCTCTGATTCATGGAATAAGCATGAGTTGTGAAGGAAGGACTGTAAATTTTGAACTGAATATTGTTGGGATTCGACTGGTGGTTGTCTAAAGGTAAGTTCCCGCTATATCCATAACGAAACGATTTGTCGTTGATTCCTCTTTCTTTCCCCGCTCTATTCAGGAAGAAATACCTATGATGCTGGCGTTCGGTTGCAACCTTCCTCATCGTATTGCTCCGGCACCCCACACTCTGGTTGGTTTCCATTCCCCAGTAGGACGTAGGTCTTCGCACTCCCAATTCCTCCTTAAGGGTAAAAGGACCCGATCACCCAACTTAAGGATTTGGCAAGTGCCATGCCAGTCTTCATTATGTAGTATTTAGCCGGTTTGATCTATACCGAACTGGAGGAAGTTGTCCAGCTTTCGATGATGCTGCGGGCTTTGCTAGTGAAACCTCTGTTTCCTAAGATCCGACGGTTTAACTTGTTGACTGTGCCTTTCGAATTGCCTGGGATGCTCGATCTCTAACTGGCTTAGAAATATGAACATGCTATGGCTCCGCTGTTGGGATGGATGCTATGGCTCTGTTGTTAGGATAAATAGCAATGGGATGCATAGCAATGAGAGAAGAATCCTGAAAGTAAAAAGGCCTACACCAAGTTGAAACAAAAGGGTGAATCTGTGTAAGTTAGGGCTCATTGAACAAAGAATGTAGCTCCCGATCTGCACATGTCTAGTCTCGGCATGGAGGACGATGCGAGGAAATGGATTAGATTAACACGTCTAATTTGTGCATGGAGAATGAAAGCGTAGGGTGAGTAACACGTGGCTTGACACTACAACAACCACCAGTCGTGGGCCCTCTTGGATTGACTACAACCAATATTTAATTTATGTAAAAGAAAAAAGTTGATATCACATGTTTATAAGCTTTTCCGTAGTAAACCTAGTTAGTGAAGCTCCGTGGAAAACCTAAATTTTGAAACTCTACTGTAAAGCTGGGCGCTTCTAATACCTATTTGATCTAGGCACATATAATCTTTGAGGTGAGATTGGAACGAGTCTCGCAGAGTTCAAAATCTTTCTTTCTATATATACTACCAGCATATTCGAGTTTCCCGTAGTTTTGAGCATTCATCTTCTTCCTTGATTCTTGTAAATTACTTTTATGTGATCTCAAGCATCGAGTGGATCGGATGAGGAGATCGAAAGTCCATATCATACAAAATTTGACTTGAAAAATCTATACTAATTCAATTCAAAATCTTTATTATTAATATTCATATTCATATTCATGTAACTAGGCCTAATGATTAACTGTTGGTTGCGTTAATGTATAACACCGGGTCAACAATATGCAATTATTGGGAGAAAGGGCTATTCCCAAGGCAAGGGATAACCTCAATCATGTTGCACATACATTTATAGTCTTTACAAGTATGTCAGTAATTCATCAAATAAATATTGATGTCATGCCTTCACAAAATGCTATGTTGTAGTTATTTATTTCTCATAAATATTTATCGATTTTTAGACCTGACAAATTTGTAGAGTACATTAATCTACTATTATTATTTTTTAAGATGCTTTACTAAAATTCTTGCATTCCAATGCATGCTGTAATTGATTCTACAATTAGTGAATTGTTTGTTGAGTGTTTTGCTTGGAGGCACAATGACACATCATTTATTATAAACCATTCTCATTATCACACATTGATCTGGTTAATTATGTCAATCACCCTCTCGTGAGCTGCACCTTGATTTTGTGTGTGTACGTTGATTGGAAGTCAGTGGTTCGACGTATTTCATTGTAGCATATATGATCATTCTCAAGTCTACACAAAGAAACTCAT